>PVJC01003355.1:15000-52500 GCA_004026665.1 Murina feae
CTCTCCTCCTGTCAGCAGAGGTGTCTGGGAAGCAGGCACTCTCACTCTACCCAGCAGTAATAAGGATGTGTGTGCCCTTAAGGAAGTCTGCCAAAACAAAACATGCAAATATGATCCAGAATCTCCTAACGTAATACCCACAATGCCCAGAAGAACCAAAGGACATTTGGGAACTAAATATACCAATAAATAAATAAATAAATACTCAGTGGATAAACTCAACAAAAGACAAGAAATAATAGAAGAAAGAATCAGTGAAATGGAAAGTAGAAAAAGAGAAATTATCCAATATGAAAGACAGAGAGAAAATAAACTGGGGAAAGAAATGAGTGTCTCAGAGATCTGTGGGACAATAAATGACGTCCCAGAGGGTGGGCCCAGGGAGGGGCTGAAAATGTATTTGAAGGAATAATGGCTGAGAACTTCCCAAAGTTGGAAAAAGACAGAGACCTACAAATTCATGATAATGCACAACACACAAACAGGAAAACTCAAAGGGACAAGTGCCAAGATATATGGCATACTCAAGCTCCTGGAAATTAAGAAGGAAAAATCTTTGTGCCGATCCCATGGGCCAACTTCCTTGCACAGCCAGGCCCAAGTTAAACAACAAAGCAGAGTTGATGCTCAGTCAGAAAAGGTGTCCCCAAAGCTTCATCTTTGAGCAAGGACCTCAGTCTTCAGGATTCAGTAAGTCCATGTCTGTAAAGACCCTAACCTGCCATGCTGTAAGCACTGAGAAAATCAGTTGTTTTTGCAAGGATTCTATTTTTGCTCATGCATTAGACTGTGGGATACATTCTTGCACAACAGTTCACAGAAGTGAAAGCTGCTCAGCACTCACATGGGCCTTCTCACCCTCACCTGGGAGTATTTGCTGAATCCCCAATTCAACAACACCAGAAAGTTAGAAGACTTCCTAGTGATTAGGTAATTGTGTTAAAAAGAAAGCTCTACTCAGAAGAGCAATACTCCTGCATTTTACAGTGTTAATTATTAGGAACGTGTCACAATGTTAACAAAGCATGTGAAAAGTGGTATTACTGATGTCTTTATATTCCATGACTATTCTTGTGTCTACTTTTCAAAAATAAACATATTTATTTACCAAATTTATGCTTTACAAATTTGAAAAAAGTACAAGTGAGTGCACTCCAATTTGGAGTGTTCTATGCCGTGTCCCAGTGAAAAGGGTACTGTACCTTTAATTTAGTAGAATGCACTGACCAACCCTGAAAATCCAGCCAGGGACCCATGTCTGAAGCCAGAATGTCCTTAGTCAAACAGCATTCTTCGTGCTTTCAGGTCCTGGGAGTGGCCTAAAGGAAAACAATAGGATCCTCAGAACAGACACTGAGATACAATGTAGAGAATAATCACAGATGATAAATACGGCTTTTTTGCAAGCGTAGATTTAGAAATGCTCGTCGATATTCGAGATAGGACGGGAAGAGAGGGGCTTAGCAAAGTTTTTGTTTTCTTTGTAATCTTGCCAGTTGTGTTTCCTTAGAGAATTTTAGGATTCTATGTGATGTGGCATGTGTTCTATGCTTCCTCAAATGAATGCTGTATTTTTTAAATCACTCGAAAGACACTGGCCTCTCCAACACAACTTTCAGAGATTTCATAGTTTAAAATTAAGAATTTTTTGTATATATTTAATTTGAAAGTTTAAAGATACCACCAGTCTTGAAAGAAAGGCAGGCTTTTATGATTTCTATAGGCGCAGCCACACTTCTTGGGTTGAAGTACCAGATGTCTTCATTTTCTTAAATATGCAATGAGATTATTAGTTAAACATGGGAAAACTCAAGTGTTGCCTTACTTTGAACTAGATATTATGAGCTCCAGTATCCTTTTCCTTTATGTCAAATATATTTATGTGTACATGTGTGTGGAAAACACACACTCATGTGTGTACATACATTTGCATGATAACACTTGTATTGGTTCTAGGATTTTCATTATATAATTTATTTCATTAAAACGTAGACAGTACATTATAGGATAACTTATCTTTTATAAAAAACAAATGTCCACATCACGTTCGTTATATTTCTAAATCTATTAATGGAACAGAAATTCTGTGGTTGTGTTCAGTTTTCAAGAAGATGCACAAAATCACTTCCACCAAGAGACAGTATAACAGAGACTTGAGTCTTCCCTTCCAACTCAAATATCATAAACTTCTAGAAGTAGAGGAAAGCACCTCAGCGATGCAATGTTGAAATATGTGTGAAACTATGAAAAGCAGAATCCATATTCATTAAACACTTAACGGAAAGCATCCTCTGTGCCAGGAGTCTTGCTAAGTCCTGAGAAAATGATGATAAACAAATACACATGCACATGATCTGAAGGACCTCATGGTGTGATTAGGAGGTGGGCAATCTTATTATTAATTATAAGAAAAGAGTGAAGATATGGTTCTAAGATAGGGAGGAAGCTGAGGAAAAGAGTGACCAGCTGAGTTTAGTGTGTCAGGGAGGGGTTGCTTCATGTTGAAAGGTGAAGGGTGGGATGGCTGGACACCCGGTTTAGGGAGGGCTTTGCAGGAAGAAAGAATGTGAAGGCACGGAGCACCCTCCCTGTTCTGTGCCCCTTTCTCAGTGTCTCTTACTCTAAAAACAAAGAAGGACCATGGGTGAGACCAGAAGACAGCAGGCCCCGGGTCGGTTCGGGGATCTCTGCTGAGCTTTGTAGCCTGAGCTTTATAGGAAGGCACAGTGTGAAACCTTCCGTAATGGCTAACTGTCCCAGACTAATATCTGCACTTCATAAAGGGCCTTTCCTTGGATGACAGCCCATCACTTTCCTTAATCACTGTGATTATTAGTGATCTGGTAGGAACGCGGAGCTTTATTCTTCAGGTAGTGAAAACCCAAAGATCTAAGAGTCATGAAGTTGCACGCACAGCTCACGTGTACAGAGTGCACAACATCTCAGTGGGGCAGAGGTGGGGGGACCAACAGGAGCAAGAATCACCCACATGCCATCACTCTGCAGCTGGGATTTGTTGGAAGTTATGAATCTGAAGTTTCTTTGGATGCCTATAGTGTGTCAGGAACTATGCTAGGCGTTTCATGTGAAATATATCTGACATTTCCCAGAGGATTCTCCCACAAAACAACTGCTTTCTGCAACATTTTAATAACTGGATATGTCCCATTAAAGATGAGAAGGAAGTTTGTAAATCTATAATTTACTAATTTAAAGTTAGAACAAAATTTTGGAAAAATAATAAAAGACTAACAATGTGCACATAAATACACATGTTTGTCTTTATTTCATATTAAAGAATATAGCCTTTTAACAGATTTATTGAAATAGCATTGCCATGTCAATATTGTATATTGAAGGTGTACAATGTGGTGTTTTGATAAGCGTACACATTGTGAAATGATCACCACTATCAGGCTAATTAACATCCATCACCTCCCATTGTATGTATGGGACAAATACAGAATTTAAAATTAAAAGAATAAAAGAAGTATTTATGTATGGATGGACTTATTACCCTAGTCTAGGTCCTACTTTTTAAAATATATCTCTCACTCACACAGACACAGAGAAACACAAACTATCTTGGCTATACCCATTGGGCATATCTTTGCAAACTTAATCCTAACGATACTAATCTATTTACCTGAGAGTAGGAAAAAGAATAAATGTTACAACAGATTAGAATTTCTGCTCTCTCAATATGTTTAACTGGGAACCAAATTAGTGAAAATCGGTTGGAGCCAATTCAGTATCTCAAAGGGCTATGCAAGTCTCTTTGTAAAAAGAGGCACTGAGGTGTCATGTGGAACAAACACAAGGACCCTGATGAGGCAGATGTTATCATCCCTGCTTTGCATTTAGGAAAGAGCTCTCCGAAGGCAGGCACGCCTAGCCAGTAACCGTGGGCCTGGGGTTCACCGGCATGTCTCTGAAGCCTGAGGTGAGGTTGTCAGACCGTCCGTGGGCGTCCATTCACAGTGAGCATGGATACAAGCTAAGGACAGGGCCCTCAGTCAGGCAGATGGGTTTCTAATCCACTCACACACTCTAATTCCGTGGTACATTAAGCCTCTCAAATGCTCATTTTCTTCATGGTAAAGTGTAAAGAGCAGATTTCTTATAAGGATGGAATAAAAATATTTGCCAAAGGAGGCCATATTTAACAGAGTGTACACAATCATTGAGGTAAATATTTGGTACTTGTGATTTCACTGTTCCCATCAGCTAAGTATTTTTTGTGTGGTTGTTTTGTTTTTCCTACAATATAAGCTGCATTTTACAGTACTGGCCTTGAGATTTCTGATATAAGTCCAGTTCCAGTGGAAGGCTCATAAAGAGGCTTTCATGAGCCAAAGAATCTCGTGCAAAGCTGTACCCAGCCCTACAGATTTGCAACATGTTTGAAAGCTCTCGGATTTATTTATATTCAAGGCACTCTGGATTGAATATGTGCATAGATTTGTACTTCAGTGTGCTTACTAGGAGTGTCTGTTCGCTTCTATTTGGGCAAAGAGGCAAAGGAAACACAAACCATAGGATAAGACAGAACAAGTATTTATGTCGCCATAGCTGAAACTTCAACAAAAGTAGACTAAGCTACCTTTTCTCTCTCTTTTTTTAGTGATAATTCCAAACCTGTTTTGAGTAAGATCACTAGAAGTTGACATTACTACCTATGTTTGATTAACTATGCATGTTGAGGTGGTGGGACCTCAAAAGGTTACCGCAGGAGCCACACCAGGCCTTGGAGGTGCTCACAGTGGCCACCAAGGAGGAGATCAGGGGAGGTCCCCTGCTGACATGCTTGGGGATGAGGCTTGAATCATGTGTGGGTCAGGACAGGGCGACAGGATGTAGCTGAGACATCAATCCCAATGGGGTGTGGGGAGGTAGCTGGTACATTTAGGGAAAAGAAAGGCAATAAACAGGAGAGGAACCGGCAGATGGGCAGTGAGCATATTAGCTTCGTAAAGGAATATTATCTCTATTTTATGGGATTCAGAGGGCCTCAATTCTATCCGCTCTTTAGGAATGTCACTGGAGTGTAGTATTACCCACCGTCCTCACAGTCCCCTTTGACCTTTCAACAAATGCCCTTCTCTGGCAATGCTAATATTTTGCTGGGTGCTGAGGTGTTTGGGATGTTTAAGAAATGGCTTCTGTTTCATAAAACTCATGAATTGCTATGAGTTATGTCTAAAGAATTAACTAATAAAGTGGTTTAAGAACTTTGTGGGGAAATTTATATATGCCTAAGCAACCAAATGACCAAACAACCAGTTGCTATGACGTGCACTGACCATGCTCAACACAGGGGGCAGATGCTTAATGCAGGAGCTGCACCCTGGTGGTCAGTGTGCTCTCACAGGGGAGTACCGCTCAGCTGACCAACCCATCCCTGTGGCCCACCAGCCTGGTGGCAGCCACTCACTCCTTCAATAATCCTGCAGGTCCAATCTCCAGAGAACAGGCCAGCACAATCCTGACAGTGCCACTGGCCTCCTGGAAGTTGGCCTTGGGCACTGCAGCCACTTCCCCTCCCTAGACACTCCTCAAGGAAGAAATTATATAAAAGCAGCTGCCAGGTGGCTCCTGACAACTGGCACTAACGTGAGCGGGACGAACTCTGGGCCGGCAAGGGCATCCCACCACCCACCCAGAGGGTCGATAACATCCTGGCCCTCCTCACACCCCCAGGACAGGCGCCAGATTCAGGGCTCGTGGCTGGGCTGGCGAGGGCTACTAAGGTGGCGGGAGCCTCTCCTGATCAGGACTGACTGGATGGGAGCCTGCGGCAGATGCAGCAGGGCCAGGATGAGGGGGAGCAGCAGGCGGCATTGGACTGCCAGTTTCGGCCCAGACCCCGAGGGCCACTCCAAGGGACCCCACCCATGCAAGAATTTGTGCACCAGACCTCTAGTATTAATACAATTTCTTCTGATGAATTCAGTAGGAATGGTGATCACCCAGGCAGTATATTTTCTAGCTCTAGCAAGCAGCATTTAAAGCTGAGTGTTAATTGTTTGGCTTAAAAGTGTAATTTATTTTTCATTGCTGAATTAGCAATACTTAGACATATTATGCCTGCTTTGGCAGAAAGAGCAGATTAGTGAAGCTTTAGCACATGATTCTGAGAGGTTTGCTTTTGAAATTGAATGTGAACATAAGAGAGCCAACCTGTGACAAAGACAGGAGTTGTCATGACATAAATTAGGCATCTGTTTTGCACATTGTCAAAATTACTGAGCTTTATTCATAAAATATTTACACACTGTATTCATAGCTGCTATTGCTTACTGCCAACTGAATGCATTTTCTATCTCAAGAAGCAAATTAGTCCTCAACTTATTAAACTTAACCCTCAATGTCCATATGTTTCCTTTATTGTTGAGTGAGTGGTTCATGAATATGAAGTAAGTAGTTTTCATGTGTTATGGCCGTGACTTAGGGATCACTGTGACTGTATATGGAAAGACAGATAAATTTAAAAATGTATTTGTAATTTCTGGTAGATGTGTAACAGTAGGAAATTGTAACCCACTCCACTATTCTTTTGACACTGTTTCTATAAATGCTGACTCTGACTAATATGAAGCTTGTAGATAAATACCATCTATATAATAAAAGGGTAATATGCAAATTGACCCTAACAGCAGAACAACTGGGAATGACTGGTCACTATGACACACACTGACCACCAAGGGGCAGACACTCAATGCAGGAGACACCCTCTGCTGGCCAGTGCACTTCCACAGGGGGAGCTCTGCTCAGCCACAAGCCAGGCTGATGGCTGCCAGCACAGTGGTGGTGGTGGGAGCCTTTCCCGCCTCCTCAGCAGCGCTAAGGATGTCTGACTGCAGCTCAGACCTGCTCCCCACTGGCAAATGGACATCCCCTGAGGGCCTCCGGGCTATCAGAGGGATGTCTGACTGCTAGCTTAGGCCCAATATCCTGGGGAGCAGGCCTAAGCCAGCAGGTGGACATCCCCTGAGGGGTCCCAGACTGCGAAAAGGCACAGGCTGGGCTGAGGAACCCCCACCCCCTGAGTGCACAAATTTTTGTGCACCGGGCCCCTAGGGTTTGTATAAGAATCCTAGAAACAACTTTAGAAGATGCAGACTCTGAACTTCAGTCTTCCAAGTTTTGAAAGATTTGCTGATTTTCAACCAAAGAACCAGGGTGATGTAGAACACAGAATTATGATGGTCCTTAACAGGATAGACTGTGCTGGTTTGCAGGTAGAGCACATTTCAATAGCTCCCTTTGATATCTTTGCTCTGCTTTCCTTCTCCCTCCTTATAAAAGTGTCTGCCTGCTCTGAGGAGGGGAGATGGGATTTGAACAAGACTCCCAGTCTTCTTAAGTTACTAGCACTTGCTTAAACCTCTTTCCTTTTTAAGAAGCACCTGTCTCAGGAGCATGGCTTTCATGCAAGCAGGTATCAAACCTTCATTTCCATTCCAGATGTACTAGAAAAAAAAAGGTTACTTGGGAAATTTGGAGTGTCTTTTAATGACTTTCATGAGTCCATTCACTGCAGAAAATCACATACTCAGTTATGCATCATAAATGCTTAAGCATATTGAAAGTTCTGGGGGCTATAAACATTTATTCAAATTCTCAAATAACTATCTGATAAAGAAAAGTAATTAAGAACAAGTCTATTCTTCAGTTAGAGTGTGCATAATTTTAATAAATAGATATTAATTTGTAGATATAGGTCAGCGATCAAAGAAAAGTGGTACTTTGTGACTGCAGCTCCAACGTTGATCCTCACCAAGTCACAACTCTGCCTTTGCCAAACATCAGGTCAGGGAGGTAAACACAGATTTCTGGCTACAGGTAATCACCTCCTATGATAACTGTAGGAAAATTAGGATAAAACTGAATGTCCCACAACAGGGGGCAGCATATAGACTACAGCAAGTGGAACAGGGTATTTATCAACATGCAAAGCAGCCTGAGACATAGTGATAACTGAAAAAATTAACTCAAAAGCACTGTTTTTCATTTATTGCCATTAATGTAAAATTAAGGAAATAAGGTCTTTGAGTTGCTATTGTTTTCTTTATTAACAATTTTGATAGGATAGATTCAAATATTATAAAGGTTTTTATTGAGGAGGAGAGTTGAGTTTGACTGGGAGGATATTTTCATTGTTTCATCCTAAAATTTGGGCTTTATAGCAAACACGGATCAGTATTACTACTTGGATCTAAAACCAAAAAGGAGGAAAGAAAAGCAAGGAAGACTTTTCTGGTCCTATAAAAGCGTGGGTGATTCAAGGTCCCATCATAGTCCTGGGAACCAATACGAAAATGATTGTTTTCCTTTGACATAGTTCAAATTTCAACTACATAACATGGCAAGTAATGTTTGTTGGATTTTAAATTGGTGATAATTCATTTCATCTCATAAACACCCACATTCTGATGTGCTGACTTACAGTAAAGAGAAAGGCAGGACCCACAGCAGTGACATGGGGAAGGATGTCTTTCCTGCTGCTGGCAGTGCTGCACGGGTGAGACCAGTTGCCATCTTCCTGGATGAGCAGAGGTTGAGAATTGTAGACACCAAAAGCAACTCACAGCAAGAACCCTTGTCCTCCATGTTGGGATGGCTATGCCATCCTTCTTCTCTGTCTAGAATACTCTGCTCATCTCTCTACTCAAACACTGTCTCTGTGATGTGTTCTCATTTCTCTCAAGCACGATTACTCAGGTATATTCATTCTTCCCAAACCATAGCCTGAACGTTTCCCATCTGCATATGTTCACAACATCTAATTCTCACTGTTACACAATGAGCTCTTAAAAATTATGAATGGAATATGTTTCATCATTTGTGATTTTATTCTTCATCTTATCCTTTCAAAGGAGCTCAGTAACATACAGTGAATAAATTTTTAAAGTCTTGCATCTGCATGAAATAAAAAATTTATCAATGAAAATAAAGCTTTTACTCTCTGTGAGTGACTAGTAGATTTATTTAAAGAGTTAAATGAACAATCAAATTCACCTAAAAATGATGAATTGGTTTTAGTATAATTAACTCTAACCTTACTGGATATGTTGGTAGATCCACAGAAATATTTCGTCCTTCGAAGTGGAATTCAGTCAACCTTAAGGAGGCAGAGCCACAGACATGAACCATGGTGTCACCCATTGCAGAATCACTCATTGGAGTGCTTTCCCATGATGCTTTGAGCATTTCCTGTCTCTAAAATAGATAGGATTCTCTTTGTAAAGTACCATACTGACATTCTGATGGCAACCTCAGCTTAAAGTGCATCATAGTTGGTGTTACTTTTCAGAATCTAACTGATGGAAGTCTGGGCATTAACAAAAGTAAGTCTCTGGGTCTTTATGTTGGGAAAACATTAATTCTAGTTGTGTCTCCCTAACTTTCAGAGCTCCCCCAAGGTCACAGAGGTCCAGTGGCTAGTTCTCTGGATGTGGTTAGATGTACTCCAAACCATAACCAGAGATGTGTACCTTTATTTGTTGTTGTATTAATTTAGGTTTCCCTATGTGAGATGCTCAAAATGTTTAACAACATGGAATGAATACCCACCATAACAACGGTCATTCCCACGGGCCTGCACTGGGTGAATTCTACCTTTGGTTCCACATATAATGTCTTAGCGGTGGGTGGAGTAAGGAGAAGAGAAGATTTAGTTGCTTAAAGACTTTAGAAAAGCTTTGCTTTAAAATATCCTGTTATTCTATTTCTAGCTTTATTTCACTCTACCCATTTCTATGTTAAAACAATATAAATTTGAATTAGATGTAAAAACGGCTATAAATTCAGAAGACAGAAAGTTACTATTGACTGAGTGACTAGAAAAGAAGACATAAAAGCATTTTAATTTTTTAAGGACAGTCAGACTTTGAACAATGAAATATATAGACTAGATTAATTTAAGCAGAAAAGATGAAAATGTTGCCTAATGATTTTGGCATCAGGCTTTGTAGTGAGACATCAAGCATTTAAATTTGGATTTTAACACCAAATGTATAAACTTGCTAAGTCACACAATCTTTCTAGCCTTCTATTTATTTATCCCTATGTTGGGAATACTTAAATTACCTCATAGAGCAGCTGTGAGTGAAAATTCGACTTTTTCAGGATCTATGAAAAGTATTTGAAACATCTTTTAATGAATGATACAGCAAAGGCAAACTTCATAAGACACACACACACATACACACACACACAAGTCTTTCTCACCCCAATTTTTATAGAAAATATCTTCTAAAAATATAAAAAATTTGAATCAAGCCACACAACCCTTCCATAACCTTCTTGTACATCTACTCATCCCAATTCTGACATGCTCCTGGCAGGAAACAGAGCAAGAACAAAGGCTGAACACAGTAAAGTCAGACTGATCAGAGCAAGCGAAGCCTCAGATACTGGGGCCTGGGCATCAGCTGTGTGGAATGTGTGTAGACTTTGGGAGTGTAGACATTTATTCTTCCTAAAGTCAACTGTAAACTGCATTTAATTCTCCAAGCACTAAGGCTTCCAGGGGTGACAAAGTAGATTGTATCCTATTAATTCATTTGCCAAACACAATTATAAACTCTGGACAAAATATTAAGAAGTAAATTATTTAGAGGCACTTAAGAGTTACCTAAAAGAATAGAAACCGAAGAGATTTTTTTTTGGCTAAAAGAAGAGAACTACAGAAAAGAGAGCCACACTTTACTGTCTTTTCCTAAAGGGCACTTCCAATTTTTCTAGGTCATGAGAGATAGAGCTGAAGCGGAAGGCATCAGTACCGTAGGGCTTAGAAGTCAAAGGTAAGGTTTAGGGGAAGCTAGAGCTGCTGAATTTGAGGGAAAGAATCCCAGGAAGGAGAGAGAGACCAGCCCCTAAATCTGAATGCAAATTTCCCTCAAATTATTGCCCACTCTGAAGTAATTACTCAAGGGGTAAAAGTTAATGATCACAAGTTAAAATATCAGCTGGAAGACTAAAAAAGTCCGAGAAAAAATATTTCAGAAGCTGCCTGTCACTGGGGAGCCAGCTCTTGTCCAATTATAGGGACTTACTAACTATTTTAGGCTTCCCATTAGATGCCAAAGACTAAATTTTATACATAAAGGCCATGTTTTGGAATGAAAAGCTATGTGTTAGAACTAATGGATAAAACAAAATAGAGTCACTAAAATAAATTGCAAAACCAATCCACTTGAAAGAAGATATATGTAATTCACTAATTTAAATGCCTGCTAGAAAAATAACAACACATTTTAGAGAAAGATAACAGAATTCAGAGTTCCTACAAACTATTATTTACAATACCTACACAGTAAAAACAAACAATAAAAATATTTTTTTAAAAGGAAGGGATTGTCAGAAGGGATCAAAGAGCAAAGCAATATTATGCATCATTTACAATAGTTTTACTTAAATTTAAAGACACAGAAATGTCAAGGGTAAAAATATGGAAAACACTAAGCATAATAAACCTATATTAATATCCAAGAAAAAATAGATCTCAAGATAAATAGGTTTATTGTATAAAACTAAAAGGCAACTACATCAAGAAGACATAATAATAACATATTGGATATTCAAAAGATTTGAAGCAAACTAGATCTAAAGAAAGAGACAAACTCTCAATCACAATTGAAGATTTTAATACCCCTCTCTTTATAAGTAAACAAACCAGGTAAACAAACCAACAAAACCAAGAAGAATATAGAAGACATCATTGTAAACACGTTTACCTAAGCAATATACATGGAACCCTACACATAGTGATGGCAAGTACATACTGCTTTCAAATATGCCTGGATCTTTACCCAGAATAGACCTTCTGTGGTGCCACAAAGCAAGTTTCAATAAATTTAAAATGGTTGAAGTTATACATAGTCTGACTGTAACAGAATTGCATGTGAAATCAATAAAAATTAAATACTTTTAAATCTCCAACAAGTTGAAAATTAAGCAAGACTCTTCTAAAAAAAAGTCCAATAGAAATTTCAAAGAATTATAACCTATTTTGAGCTAAATGATCATGAAAACATAGCATATCAAAATTTGCAGGATGTGGTGATAGCAGTTCCTAAATGAAAATGGATAGTTTTAAGTATTTATATTATAAAGAGCAAGTGTAAATTCCATGATATATGCTAAGGAAACCAATAACAGAATGGTAAATTAAATAACAACAAAACAAGCAAAAGAAAGAAAGTAATAGTAGAGTGGATATATAGTGGAATACTTTATTCCAATTAATTAAAGAATTAGATGAAATGGAAAAATTTCTTGGAGAACATGACAGGGAAATTAATGTTAATTGAGATAGAAAATGGTCCAAGTTCAATACAGTTTACCCAAAGCCTGCTATGCAAGAGATAGCCAGTAACCATTATCCATGCAAATTCTAGGTCAGCAAGATAAAAACATCAGCACAAAATGGGTTATAAGGAGGACAGTAAACTTATCTAGCATCCAGTAACAACTTTGAGTCCTTAAACATACAATGAAGATCATGGTGAAAACAATGTCTCTGGAAATATTTTTATAGGAATAGGAAAATTTAATAGTTAGGTGTATCGTATGTTAAAATAAAGATAAAAATAATTTTGTTGCCATCAAAAGAAAAGGATTTAAATAGAACTGGGATTGCAAGGATTGCACATACTTTTCCTGATAAAAAGGGCTTTTCAACTTCCAAATGCTTAAGGAGATTTCTCTTCCTCAGCGTCTCTCATATTCTCTGGTTTGCAAAAGGGCCTGATGAATCCTCAACAACTTCTATATGGAGGACTTCTTCACTCTAATTGGACCTCAAACCTTCCCTTCCCATAGAGGATCTTGTGACATTTACACCAGTGGGAAACCACCATTTGGGAAGCCCTGTGGTGGTGTTTCACTCTAAGTATTGGATCAGATGTTTGCTTCAGGTGTTTCTTACAGGGTAAAGGAAGCATCAAATAAATATGTTCTTTAAGAAACTCTTTCAATGATCCCCAGAGGTCGATTGAAGAAGCAGCTTTTCTGGCTTCTGCTGTCCCCAGGGCTGCATTCTCCCACCGGGTCCAAGTGGCACCTTAGGATGGCACACACTGGCGCTCAGAGCATCTGTCTGATGTAGCTCACCTCCTCGCTCAGGCAACTTGACAAAGGCCTGATGCCTCTCCATAGGGCACCTCATGCACTCAGGGGACCACATACAAATTTACTGCAGAAGCTCTGGGGACATTTAAACATTTTCATTTAATACACAGCAGATCCATTTACAACCAGAGTGCACCATGCACACATCTCCACTCCTGCATGCACTAGCTCTGCACCCTACAACCTCCCTCTTCCTGGCTTCTTGGTGCACATAACTGGGCACTCATTTGCATTCCCTTTTATTTAAGGCATAAGGTCAGATAAAGGCTTTTCGGCCCTAGAACGCCTCACATATTTCGTATTCAAGAATCTTAGTTTTAGGGCTTCATTCGGCCATTTTATTTGGCATTCATAGTATCTTTGTTGTGAGGCAGCTGTCATAGGTCCCCCTACAGGGCAGAAACCTGTGATCATCCTTGCTGGAAAGAATGTTCCAGGCACGGGAACCAGAATGAGAGTCGGCTTCTGAAAACAGAAGAAGGGAAAACTTTCCTGACTCCTGACATATTTTTATTAGTTCTCTTCCTCTGTGAGTGATCTGCAACACGAAATTAATAGTCACCAAATTTACTTTCTCTTCCCAAATAATTTATCATGACACTGCTATCCAGACTGTTGGAGAATTCCTTAGTTTTTACATCCTGAAGAGCAGCCACATGGGCAGATCACGTAGGTCAGTTCTATTAAAAAGCAGCTGTGAGGTACAACCCTGGGAAAGGACCCCTGAAAAAGCAAGAGACATTCAGATCCTTTCTCAGTGAAAAGAGTTCCAGTTTGCTTCATTTTAAATTAAATTTTTGATGATTTTTTTTATTGTTTTAATAAGTGGAACATAAACTCTAAAATTAATTTCCCTAAGTCCTTAAGTCCTAGTTTAATCACAGTTTATTAAAAAAAAAATAACAATACTCTGCATTTCAATCATTTTATCAAAAACTATATTATATTCCTAGAATTTATGCAGCTGTACAAATTTTTACTGGAAAGATGTGTTATGAATGAGATTCCAGTGTAATTCTCAAAGTCCAATGACACTCTATAACTAATAGAACAGAATAGTAAATATGAATATTTTATTTGTATATTCAATTGTATATGCATCAATTTGTCCTTTCGTTCAAAAATTTGTTTAATTCTGCAGTTAAAGACCTACTATAGATCTGGCTTAAGGGGAAGGATGTAGGATCCAGTGTGATGGGGTGCGGTTCTGAGACTCCTGGGTTCAGGTAACTAATGCATTCATCACTTTAATCAAAAAATTATTTTCCTGATGTTGTCATAGGACAATTGTACAAGAAACATTCATGTCCTTGTCCGTCCTTCAAGGCAGAGGCCTCCTGCTGCCCTGCTGCCTCCTGCCCAGGTGACTCATTTTGGCCACTGGAACAGGAGCAGGCACTACACGTGTGCTGGTGGTCTGAGGCCCTTGCACTTGGTCCACCTCCTGCACGAATAAACCAAACCTGGGAGCCATCTTCCCTGATAGAGGACTTCCTAGAGCAGACCTGGCTGGAGACCATGCGCAGAGGTAGCAGCTTGCACATCTGGGTGAGGAAGGAACGCGGCTGTTCCATGTCTCAGAATGACCATCATTGACATTGGCTAGGGTTAGGAGGCTGTGCAGTCTGTGTTGAGAGGTAGAAATGATTTCGATAATGATGATGATAGTAATATGAGCTAATTTTGGGCTGATGGAATCCCAGGCACTACTCCTCGTTGATTTAATCATCCAACAGCGCAATGAGAGAAGTACCAGTCTTTCCATCCTGATCTTAGTGAGGCCAAGCCAGGGTCACACAGCAGGCCAGGCCTGGATCCAGTGCTTTTCAGAGAGCTGAGAGGCATCTTGCAGGCCCTTAGAACTGGCTGTGTGTGGTCACCTTACCTGCAAAGAATGAGCATCATACAGAAGAGCCAGATGGCTGAGGTCTGTGTGGCATACAGACACCATGTACGTTCTGAATCAAGCATCTCATATGTAAGGTGGGCATGCATCTGTGTGCGCATAGTTGTGTCAATGTACCTGTCTACCTAGAAACACACAATATTATAGGGTGCAGAGCCACCTCGTGCAGGAGTGGTTCAAGTCCAAGGCCTCAGACCACCGGACTTGAAAAGGAACAAGTCTTCTTGCTGCTGAAACCAATCCCATTTTGAGGCCATGTTCTCTCCTCTTCCTCCAGCCATGGTTCTATTTCAGAGACATCTGGCCATCGCCTGCACCTGTGCGTAAATATGAGTCCGTTTGAAATGCTGACATTTTTGGCTATGATGTAGCACTGTGTGCCAATGGCTGTATCAGCACCACTCCTAAAGGTTACACAAATGTCCCAAGTCATGGTTCCATGTATTTGCTACTGAAACTATCTAAATACCCAAAATGTAGTGAGCAATCGAGATGATTAGATGCAAAGTTAAAAAACAAACAAACAAAACAATTCCAGCCTCTGTTTCAAGGATGCTTTCGTTGGTCCTGTTCTGAGTCTCTGTGTCGTTTCCCTAATTTCACTGAATTCTCAAGACTGCAGCCCGGCAACAGCCCCCGCCTTGCTCTGGGTTTCGCAACCCCTCTGAGGCTGCATTATGGACTCGGTTCTATGTCTGAAATGCAGCTATGTCATTTGTTATACTTGGGGACCAGCATGAATTAACACCATCCCTGCAAGGTTGTGCATCGAACCAGGAAGGAATGAATAACTTCCATCAGACATCCCTATATTTTATGTCAAGGCTCTGCCATGTCGTCTGGAGGAAAATCCATTTAATGAACCTGGCCCTCAGCAGCTAGGTGAGTGGCAGAGAGGTAACCAGCCGCTGTCCAGGACATGGATTGATACCTGACGTGGGGCTGCAGCTGGAAACATGGCGGGTGTTCAGACAGAGATAGGACTCCATGCACCATCCGGCTCATTACAGGAAAATGACAGAGGATCGCTTTGGCGAGCATCCTGCTCCAATTTCACCCTCTCCTGAGAGATTCGCCTTAGAGTTCAGCCCTAGCCCCTTCTCCCAGTAAAGCTCCCCGTTCCCTGACTCCCGGAGACATTCCATAGCGAGCACACCCAGAAAGCAGAGGCTCAGGATGACCTCATGCCCACACCATCCCTGTCCTGAAGAACTGGGGCCTCGCTCCTCTCTCCACTTGGCTGCCATTAGTGGCAACCCCCTCTTGTCCTCCTTAATTTTTAATTACCATTGTCTGTTCACCTTTGTTTTACCCATGACATCTTCAATTTAAACAGTATCCCAGAGGTTGATGTGCAGTTTTCTTTTCGGCTTAAGTGACTGCAGCTCGTTGGGTTGTTAATTATGCAGGGAGGTTTGCACGGCTGAGGCTGGTAATTTGAATATGCTCTGATGTCAGGTCTGTCTCTGGGCGGCGGAGCCTGAGAAAGGATTATGATGATGTATATATGGTTCATGGCTAAGTGGGCTCATGAAAGGACCTCATTTAATCAAACACAATTAATTAAATTAACTTATGATATTAACCCATCTTTCTGTGCATGTATAATTTATATTAATTGATTTGCTGCGTTCCAATGGACCAATCCGGTGGGCTGCGGACAGCCTAAGGAGGAAGGAGGTGTCATTAGCATGGCTTTGATGCAAACCATAATTGATGGGTCAGTGTGTTTTAGGGATGTAGCAAAAGCTTTGCTAATTGTCATAAGAAGTTGAAATTGATTGTGTCTGCATTAGTACATAAATTTAAATTGATTAATGTTTTGTTCTAAAATTAATGTCCATTCTGGATGGGTGATACAATGCTTTATTTATTGGGTTCATTAATGCAGTCTAAGGAAAAATAGTGTTGAAGTTAGAGCAGATCATTAAGAGCGAGTTCAATGGGACCCCCACGGAGTCAACAGCACCCCACTGCCGGCCTGCTCCTTGGACATGTTTGAGTACAAAAGCCTCAGTGAGACCGTCCAGGTCCAGCATTTAATTCCAGCTCTTTTACAGACAATCACTACGGGAAGACCCCTAAATGTGGAGCACAGTGTGGGGCCCTCCTCGGGGCGGGGGCATCTAGAAACAGCGTCATGTTCCAGCCTGGCTCAGATGTTTGCACCGACCTCCCCCACAAGAAAGGGAATGCTCTCAAACCCGCTCGGATGGTAATTTAGGTTTTACAGCCCATTGACAGAGATCACAAAATCTAAAATCACAGACACTTTATGAGGGCGTAGGATTTTAGCTCAGGCTGCAAGTTTCCGAGGCCCTCCCTCGTGGTGATTTTTATTCTGAAGGTTCTCTAGTTACTGTGATTTGCAACCTACCTGGGATTGTGTTTGTAAAACAAGCATTTAATTGGGTGAACTTTCCCAACCTGGCCTCCGATATTTTCGAGACCCGTGGCTAACACCACTTCCATCCAGAGCATAACCTGGAACTTGGTTATTACTAACGCACAAAAACAAGCAGACAGTGAAAGACCTACAGAAAAATCAGTTTAATGCATTTATAACTCCTTTTTTTCTTGCCAGAGAAAGCTTAACATCTGCTTCTTATAAGCCGATTTAAATAGAAAACGTGGAATGCATCCTTTTACCAAATGGTTCTTTTTTTATGGGTGGAATAAAGCGGGCTGGCTCTTGGGTTTTTACTACGGAGCCTTCATGCTTTCTCAGCTGGGATGTCTCTGTTTTCACCAGGCACGTTTGAGCCTCTGATGCCAGAGAGATGAGCTCTGCCTCCTCACTGCCGGTTGAAGTATGAAAGTATTATTTACAGGCAGCTTCTCGAGTCTAAAACGGTTGAGTTATGTTCAGATATCGCTCCATGTGGTGGCACCATCGAGTAGCAAACAGTAATTGGTTCTCAGGAAGTAACTTCTTAACTTTGGGGGGTGCGGTCTTGGCTGCCAAGGGCTGCTTTTCTATTGCCAGGTTTTAAGGACGGCAATCCAAAGCTCCGTCGTGTCCTTGTCGATGAGCTCTGTTGCAGCTGCAAGTGTGTGTGCGGCGCGGGAAATGGAACTCTTATTACTTGTTTAAGTCATATTTAGTGCTCCTGCTTCCAGCGGCCGGGATGTGCACGTGCCAAGTGTGTGCTGGGCACGTAAAGCGTATTTGTACACGCGTCAGCTTCTTGAACAGCCAGCAAGAAGCCAGCTTGGATTGGGAAATTCCCGCGTTCTGAATTTTGTCTTCAAAATGAAAATGGGAAGCAGCTCATTGCTTGTTGCATTTGGAAGTACTTACAAATAAAATCGCCTCTGTCTTTTACAAGAGTGCTTGCTATAGGACATGGGGTACGGGAAAAGGGCCTGTCTCCCTATACGGGTTATTTGTCACTGGTTAATGGGATTGAAAGCAACCGGTGCTGGTGACAGCCACTTGGGAGAGAGGCATGCAGGGCAGTCCCATGTCAGCCTCTCGTTGCAGGAAAACCACTCGAGGTTGCTGTCATAGCACAGTGTGCACTTTTCTAGCACAATCACTTAAAAAATAGCTATTTCGAAAAAACGGTTGTCCTGTCGTTGTTGCTTTCCATGTTACTTTAAAGCAGCTAAAGAGAAAAACTGACTGCAGACATCTTCCTGATTCTCAGCCACACAGAACTCAAGGGAAGAGCTTGGGAATCAGAGTATTAAATTTAAATGTTTGCTGGCATTTCTGAAGGTTGAGAAGGTAACAAAGATAGTGATTTAAAATAATATTGTCTTAATCTAGCAGTTTTGGGAATGGGCACAGATGTTCCAAGAGAAAATTAACAATATCTCGTGTAAAAAACCTTAACTCTGTGCAGAAGGTGGTGGCAATTGGAATAATTATTTTGCTAATCAGATAGTGGCTTATCCGGAGACAGGGCAGGGCTCTCTGCTGGACTCAGTCCCAGGGAGTGGGGCAGCCCAGGAAGCCGGGGAAGAGGAGACCAGCTTCCAACACGCCACACCTTCTGTTGGTGAGGATGGGAACCTGCCGACCGAGTCCAATGCTTGCTTTCTGGCACTAGACGAGCGCTGGCTTGTGTTAGAACTGCACGTCAGGGCTGTGATGGTCAATTCTCCTTCCATCCCTGACGACACTGAGGAGGCCTCGGCAGGTGGAACAGCCCGGCCAGCAGTAGGTGTCACTGTAGGCAGTAAGAATTGTTCCAGGAGTTGCTACATAAGGGCAAGTACTTCCAAAGTCTAAAAGCAAGAATATAAAAGAATCATAGAATTCTGGCCACGTTGAATGGAAATATTTTTAACAGCGGTCTCGAATATGGAATTGCTGTGGTTTGTTGACGAAGTACAAATAAAAGCTCTCTGAAGCCCTTTTTGCTGAAATAAAAGCCCCTAGAACCCTGGTGAAATTGATGTGGACACACAGGAAGTCCTGCTGTCCATCGCCCTGGAAAGTGACCAGCTTTATATCCACAAGGCCAGGCATCCTACATCTGCTCCCCTCTCCTCTCTGTCTGACAGGCGCACCATTCACATCCTATAATCGGAATACTACGCAGCCAATCAGGCCTTCTGGTTAGAGATGTTCAATGTACTTGTAGAGAGCCCTCTCCCTCTCCCCCCGCATCTCCCCCTAGTGAGCTTGCTATACACTTACCTAAACTTGAGAAAGAGAGAAAACACCCCTTCGGAGGATGGGCATGCTGTTAACATGTGTTTATCTTTAGGGACACTTTGTGGATGTGCCTAACAGTCCTTAATACTGTATGCATAGGAGACGTGCCAACTGTATCGTGGGCCCGGGGGAATCACAGGATACTAAAAAAGGTGCACTTTTATCTGTCTTTCCCTTTGGACTCCCAGGTACAGACAATGCTCAGTCTTAACAGGTAGGTAGTTCTGGCTTCATTCAAACACACTTTGCCCACAGACAGCCAAGATCTTCTTGGTTTGTATTTCTTGCTGCTCTCAGGATAAAGTCTTGGTTTCTGCTTCAACCCTCTGAGTCTACAAACGATTACTGTGCCCCTAGGCATCTGGTTCGATAGGGGAAGGGCACGGTAAAGACTCCAGTCTCCTACTACCCTCCTGGGCACTGGCCGGAACAGGGGAAGGTGCACAGTAAGAACTCTAGTCCAACAGTGCCCTCGGACCTTTTCTTTGGAAGGTAAACTGTGCAGGAGAAACTGGATTTGTTGGGGGTTGATTTGCCTCAGATAGATGTACTGCTTATTCAAAAACATTAAAGGTCAAACTTATTCTCCTCAGCCAGGCAGGTAACCATTTGTTCTTCCTCATCCAATGGGCTGGGGGGAGGGGGGGTGGAGATAGGAGAGGGTAAAAGAGGGATAAATGGTGACGGAAGGAGACAACATTGGGTGGTGAAATGCTTGATACAGTATACAGATGATGAATTGTAGAGTTGTACACGTCAAACCTGCATCATTTTATTAACCAGTGTCACCCTGATAAATTCAATAAAAATGGCTAGGATGGTAAAACAAACAAGCCCTCTGAATTCTGGTGTGTTTTCCACACATCAGAAATAACTAGGGGAGGTCTGACCCCTATGTGACCCTGAGCAGGTTAAGGATGTGACCTCATGATGGACCAGGCTGGCTGGAAGAGGCACCACTGTGTCAGCGAGGCTGTGGGCGCTGAACCCCAGTGGCACAGTGAGCAGAGGTGAGCATTCTCTCAGTCTCTCTAAGGCTGTTTGCACTGTCTGGCTTCCTGTCCCTGTTCCCATCTACACAAGCGATATACTGACAAAGCTCACACTTGCACCTCAAGTGTATTTGCATAAATCAATAACCAGGAAAGGCTTACATGAAATTAGACATTTCACATTACACGTAAATAGACTCTACTCCGTCTTTAAAAAATAAGTGTTGTGCTTAAATCTATCCCATATATTTTATTCTAAAATAAATATTTGACTTCTCTTACAATCTTCATTCTTAATCAGGATGTTACTCTAAAAATAGGATGCTGCCATGGGCTAAGAATATAAATTTCCTGTTTGATTCAGAATACTCTGCAATATGAATCAGAATTTGAATTATTTTACCTACAGACATTGAATCAAAGCTCAAATTTCAAGTGGTCTCTGAAGTTGCCCATTTTTACTATAACTGGACTGTCTGCTTGAATTTGCTGGACATACAACAGGACCCGTTGTACTCATCTTATCAGCTTGCTGGGCGGGCAGGATCTTTATTTCTCAGCTATGAAGAATGATATGTGAGGACAGTTGAACTTTGGGGACAACTTTTATTTCCATGTGTTGATAATAATGTTATGATTAATTAGTGTGGGTTAATTAAACAGAGGAGAGATAGTTTTTAAATGTCCCTTTAGTTTCTTTCATCTGTAGTGTTTACCTGGTGATATTCATAATCCCAGAGTCTCAATGTAATTTTAAGGGTTTCTGGTATTTCTAGAAATTGATTTTTTTTCAATAATTTGTTCCAAAGTAAGTTAATGGATTGTAAGAAGCTCAATGGGTTTTTAATACAGACACACAGCCAGACGGGGTGCCTGTCATTTTTATAGTCATTCAAGGGCCACTTAAGGCCCCCTAGGACCGCCGTGTGGTATTTCTTACTTCGTGTAGAAGAAACCAGAGTGAGAGCTAGTATTTTTTAAAAGTTCTGTAAAAAGGTTAAAAAAAATAATTGATTTTTAAAATGCTGAAAATGTAAATGAAGCTAGAAACGCCCTAGCTCAAAAACTCAAACCCAAGCAAAGCAGCAGAAAGGCACTTAAGTTTGTGACAACATAGTTTATGCCTCCTGTAAAAATAGTTGTAATTCATCAAGGGCACAGGGCATAGTTTGAACATTTACAACAAAAGCATTGCCTTTTCTGTACTATAAACAAGCATTCTGGTTTTGATGCATCTTTTTCTAGTTGACACTGTAACATTTATAAATATTCATAATGATGGGACATATGCAAAATTTCGCAATGCTGATGATAGCATAGTGCTTGTACATTACTGCATGGAATGCACACCCAGCCCCAACATACGGGAGGTGTTTCCAGGGCCTGCTGTGGAACTTTGGAATATGTACTCCAACGAAGAACTGCTGCGACCGTTATGCTGTGAAGTCCCAACCCTGCATCTACACAGTATTATTTCACTTTGACTGGATCCCATGTACTGATTTTATGAAGAAAGTCCACTGGATTTGACTGTCGTATTTCCTTTAAAGATGCCCATGAAGTGTTAATGCTTTCAACTGTTAAAGTAGTGTTTCTAATACACGGAACAACACTGTAAATAAGATGACCCCAGAGTCTCCAGGGGCCCCATGCCAGTGTGTTGGACAGAAGCCAGACCGTGCTAGTGGGTGTTTTACTGCAGACAAAGGAATGGGTGAGCACAAACCTTTGTTATCTTAAAATATCAAAATGTAAACACTTAAAAATCAAATGTAAACCCCAAAGTGGCATTGAACTCATTGTATATTTAAGAGCCTTTTGATAAAAATAAAGTACAGGAATTTTCCTTCAAACTCATCAATACATGAAATTATAACTTCCTAACCTAATATTTTGGCTAGTGTTAAATCTAATAAGGTTTGTATTTATTTCCAAGTACCGTGGCCAGTGAACGGAGAAACAGATTAGTCTCCAGTGTGAAAATTGCCTTTCTGTGTAAATTGGCCCCACAGGGAAATTTTTAGGATTAGTTTCTTGTTCCTTGACATGATCCAGTCAGAAAATCATATTTGCCCCCTTGTCATGTCACCTTAGCAGGGTGCGCTGAGTACAGGGAACAGGTGGCCCTGCGTATTGATCAGAGATCATGGCAAAGAGCGGTTATTAGATGCTGAACGTACCAGGAGGGTGTGAGAAATGAAGGGTGTGGGGCCAGGTTATTGATGACAGCAATAACCGGGCCGGCGGGCCCTGGCGTAGCCCTGGAGAGGGCCAGACACGCACATCGCCGGCCGTGCGGGCAGCGACAACATGAAGAAGTATCGGGCACAGCCTCTCACCTGGCAGACTTATTAAGTTCAATGGAGGAAGATGAACTGTTTCAATATGTTAAACACTCGAGGCTGTTAAGAAAGAGTTGCTGTCACAGGGAACACCGTTGTTTGGGGAGCTCGCCTTGTCTTTTTGTTATTTCCTCCTTTTGGAAATTGGAATGCGTTTCCACTCCAGCAAGACCCGTGTGTCTTCGCTCTCTGGGCAGGCTTCGAAGACAGAAAAATGCAGCCTCCCAGCACGAACGTGGTGAGCCTCTCATTTCTGAAACTTGCTGATCAACCTGAGAGTCAACCCAGGATGTAGGCTCAGCTGTGCTGAATGCACGGGAATATTAATTTCCTCTCCATTTGCTCGGCTATCCGCCCCAGCCAGCTTCGTCGCAGACAAACCCCGCCATGTTCTAGAAGGCAGTGTATCGAGCCTTCACGTGGCTCTCTGTGGAATAAAGGGCGGAGGTCTAACCCACTTAACGCACAGTCAGAATACGCAATTTTAAACCCCCAGATGTGATCAATTTGGGAGCCACAAAAGATAAGAAATTTAATTCTACTTTTTGCAGGAGTTCAGCGAGCTCTCAACTAAGATAGGCAACACTCAATAGAAATTTCCCTTCAGGGGTAACTTTCTTCCGCTGGTGAAAAGTCACAGTCTGTAATCCACGACTGCATCGGACTCAGACAGCACTTGATTTCAAGACCGAAGTCGGCCCTGCCCACTGTTGTTGGCATCAGCCAAGTCAAACCTAGACGCAGAGATGGCAGAGGGTGATCATGAAGAGAAATCTTCACCTTGGACATAAGGGGTGCTGATCAGGCCCTTCAAGGAGTTCTCTTATGGCCTGGGTTCCAGTTCCCACTTGTAATGGGAATAACTCAGCACACCTTTGCAGCTTGCACAGATGAAATAGGTATCTTTTGAAAGAGCTGGTTGATCAATAGTTTCCATTCGTCTAAAAAAACTAAGCTGTTTTCCAGTTTGTGTGTTCCATATTCCAGCACAAATTCTGATGTTTCATATGTATTTCGTCTTCCAAATTGGCTGTCAGATTCATCCCATAGAACCCTCTTGCACATAATCAATTAGAATATTATACTCAAATTCCTATGGGATGAGGACCCCACATCCATGGACTGTGTGTGTGTGTGTGTCTGTGTGTAAGTGTGTATTCACCAAGCGTGAGTTTTGACCAAGTTGGGCAAAGCAGCATTCTAAGTTGCTATACAGTATTTGATTTTTAAAAAATTTTTCCGTGTTCTTAAAAAAGTACCTGAAATTTTAAAAATAACATGGAAATTGTGGAATCATTTAGCAGGACCTTGGCAACAGTTGAGACTGGAGACTGTGGTTCTGTTCGCTGTCCCTAAGGGAGAACTGGTCCAGGGATCTGTTCCCAGGCTGGCCACAGAACCATATAAATAAATTAAGTTAATGCCATTTTCTATCCTAACAAAAATAAACCGTGTCCCTGCTTGGTGAACCCGAGAGCGGCAACTCTATTTAAACAAGTTTATCACCAGCATCACTTAGCCGTGTAGAGACTGGGCCTAAGAAGGGGTCCACACAGCAGCACGGAATTGTCTAATTAAGGTGCCAGCCTGGAGAGCCAGGCGGATGAATCACTGCCATTAGCCGCAGCAATTACCAGGTGGTTAGAGAGCCAGGTGCACGCAGAGGGGGTGTGTGCAGGCAAGGCACACGGCTGCCACATGGCCTGGAAAGTCACACCCTGGAGTTTCTGCCACAGTGATTCCTCCAAGGGATGGGCGTTTGGTGGCTGAATACGTTGGCCTCTCCCTATGGAAAGCAAGCCAAGGCTGAACCTAGAGAGTGATTTTGTTGGATGGAAGTGTTGCTTACGTAACAAAGCATTCCTTTCTCATAGATGAATGGTGTCAGGTGGGAGATTCCGTTGCCCTGTAATTCATATCATCTGCTAATCTACCTCTCCCATGAAGTGGGCGGGGACCATGCTCACCCTGTGTGCTGTGGCAACAACTACTGCATGACGGTTGCCCGACAGGAAGGACATGGGACCCTGGGCTTGTACTCCGGCCAGGCCTCCCTGACAGCCCCTTTGTCGTAGCGCCCTCCACTCTTCCCACCTGCTGGAGCGCTGGGCACCACAGTCACCTGTGTGGGGCCTTGGAGTGTAGTCCCACACTGGAAGGGATTTTGTCAGGTTTTCCCACAGTTGGAAATGTAGAATCTCTAAGACAGGCTGTCACCTTGTAGGTCTTTAATAAATCTTAGTTGAATGAAAAAATGAGTCGCATAATCTGAAGGAGGAACCACACAGTGGATGATATTACCCCATTATATAGATGAGAACACTGAGTCTCAGAGAGGCTGACATGCTCATGGGCACACCCTTCTCTTTTAAAATGAACACGTCTAATTTTCCATACTCTAAGATGGTTCATGTCAACTGAATTATTTACTTGGGCCAGGCCTTTCCTACTTGAATTGTTTGTGGTTTTGTCTTGTAAATGTTGTAATATTGTCAGACACACATGTGCAAGTTTAAATGGGCTTATGAAGTGTGTAATTCAAAGTTTGAATGATCCCATAGATTAAATACCCCATTGAACTGATATAAAGACATATTAGAGCTATTAGATTCCATTTCCATTCTGATTCCTTTCCCATCATGATGTCATCCTTTGGGCTGGCAGCGAAGACAATGTACAGGGCTGAACTGAATTCAAACCTGGAGGATGGACCCTCACACAATATAGCATGGTCTAAGAAGAATTTCACAGTCATACAGAAATTCTTTTTTCACCACTAAATTTTGACTACTCGAATTTTCTCAGGGACAAAGGGGTAGACTGCCTTTCTACAATGATTTTTGAAATACTGTATTTTAAGTTTAAAAAACAAACAGAAGTATTTCCTGCTCGGGTCAGCTCACACACAGGCAGGCACGCATGTGCACGCAGGCATTGTTCTTATGTGTGCCTTTCCCCTTACTATTTTATCTGAAGCATTTATGCATTTACTGCACATTTTCTAACAATACGAGTTTTAATGTTCAACAGCTTCATGAAACTTGAGTAGTAATACACTATTCACACTCTCGATACCACCATCATTCAGAGGAAGAAGGGACTTTCAGAGGCAAGTGTCAAAACTGCAGAGGATCTGAGCGCTGTCTGAGCCCATGGGGAGGGCAGTGGATGGAGCTGGCAAAAGTTCCTGGAGCCTGAAGTCTGGAAGTGCCCCTGGATTTTAACCAGAACTCCCTTGCGGGGTAGCTGCCAACCCAGCCCTGCCGGGAATCCATCCTGGGGAGCTTTCACTGCCGAGAACCAACATTGCAATCACCGCCAGTTCCAAAGAAACGAATGTTCTTTCAACTCTAAAGAAAAGATCGATCAGCTACCTGGAGGTGAGGTACCTCTTTTATATTTCCCCCCTATGCATGTCACCATATTGCACTTCAGTAGTTCTCACACTTCTGATGCAACAAGATGTCACATGATCCCTAATGAAGCAATAGAAACACCGGGGTCCTGGGGGGGTTGTTCTCCTGTGCTTACCGTGATAGCAGTGTGGCTTCTGGCTACAGCTTCACAAACACCAAGGGAGGAAATGGTTCTTTAAAGAACAGGCGGCTGGGAGGGCAAAGAGAGGTTTGAGGGGAAAAGCAGAAACAAAACCTTAATGTTTACTTGGCCTGAAATGGACCACCCTCAAGAAAGAGCGAGCCCTCCGGTGTTTGGCGCCAGGACAAGCATCGCTGTGGAGGACCCTCTCTGGCTGGCTTGCGTGGGCCTCTCCGCCCCCCCGCTGAGCGACCTGGGAGAGGGCACCCTGCCATCCCAGCAGATGGGTGTGCTGGGGGGCCTGGAATCTGGTTCAAACCTGTTGCTTGGGGGCACCATCCCAGCTAGAGACATTCTTGTTTATGTGAGTGGAATTCCGCTCACATAGCGCAGGGAATATTTGCTCCTCTGCCCTATTAAGTTTTGTTCTTATGTTTTGAATCAGCACATCGAATGGGCATTGAATGGTGTGTATGGCACATGAAGCTTCGGTCAAGAGTGACGGGCAGTTTCTCTAGAAGCCTGATCCCTGCCTCTGGCCCCGCCCACCCGATATCCACACACAAAGCACTCGCCTGCTGCTTTGTCCAAGAGACCCTCACAGAGCTCCGTGGTGAACATAAGATTTTGGATAGAAGCTCAGCCCTGAGTTCAATGTCCTAGGAAAGCGGAGGAGTCACAGCATTTTACTGCTGGGATCCAAAGAGAGCCTTTATTTAATGTTTGTCTTAGGAGGGGCCCTGATGGCTGGACATAGTGCTGATCTTGACCAGCTCATGGTCCAGGGAGAGACAAAGTGACACCAGAACATCCAAAACAACAACACTTTTTATTTGCTTTTAATATCAACTTACAGCTCCTCATCTCAGGGTGACTTGACCCCCTGATTCAAGTCCCCCCAGTTTAGTGAAAATCGCCTGCATGTAACCGATGTATTCTAATCGTGGTCCTTCGGGGCAATTAATAAAAGCTTCTGGCACTTCCAAAACGTAGGTGCCCACCATGGCACAGCATCTGGCCACCAACCAGGGGCCCAGCATCCCCCTCCACCAGGGAAGGGACTGTCGTTGTTGTGTTCCACGTGTGGGACCACTCCCCACCCCCATCGATAATGTTTTTTCGGCATATCAAACGTTATCTGCATTCAGAAACTAAAACACTTAAGAGCCAATGAGATTTTGTCTTTTCCCAATTTCTCCCTGAAGCCAGGGGCCCTCGAGGGATCCTCCAGAGTTTCCAGGTTGGCCACATCCCTGTCCCTGTCTCCCCAGAGTCCCCAGCTGCCCCTAGAAAGCTTGTCCTCAGAGGCCTGCTGCTGTCTTCAGGTGAATCCACACTGGCCCTCCCACTAGAACCTTCCTTTTCTGTTTCAATGCAATGAGATTTTCTTCTCCTTTTTTCTCTTTACATTTTTATTGGGGAAGGGAATACATCGAGAACTGGTAAGATGAATGATACTATTTTTTTGTGGCAGCCACAAGGAAGTCCCTTTTAACTAAGGTGACCAGATTTTAACATTGGTAAAGCGGGACACCATTGACCGCTTGGCCGCCGAAAACTACATATTCCTTTCCCGTTCTCCCGCCATTCCCTAGCTTGTCATGCATTCTCTCCAAAAATTGGGACTTTTTGTTAAGAATCAGGACTGTCCTGCCAAAAGTGGGATATCTGGTCACCCTACTTTTAACATGCCTTTTAGGGATTTTGAAATTTATCAAGAAATGAGAAATCATCGAGTTCCCAGAGCCACAGGCATTCATGACACACACGTATTGAGCATTGATTTTGTGCTCATGCCAGGGACATGGGAAGGGTTAAAAACAAGGGACACTGGGACCGGCCCCTGCGTGATTTTGCAGGTCATGTTTGCAGGAGGAAGAGGCCAGCGCAGTATCTGTCTTGGCTTCTGTTCCCATCCTTTCTGGAGATAAAATGCAGAGTTCCTGAGAGTAAGCCCACTGACTTTCAGGCCAGTTCTTCCAGATAAAGTTAAAAACTTCCCTTAAGCACTAAAATACAGCACTCCCAGCCGGCCCAGGACTCGCTGTGGAGGCAGCACCAAGGTTTCAGAGAGCCCTCCTTCCCTCACAGCGGGGTTCTGCCTCTGGCTGCATCCAACTCACAACCACCAGGTACATTTGTCTCAGTGTCCCCTACCCCAGATCCTATCCGACCCCAGATCCCATCCATCATTTTGAAGAGTAGATGCCAGGGCCTCCCAACGTGAGGTGTGAATTACCCTCCTTTGGAGACAGAGACGGGAAGAACAGAACGTCACAGGATCCGCATTGCCCTCCACAGCATTGAAGTGCACACTCGGGAGCTCCCTATTTTACTGTGTGTGACAGCAGCTCATTCATGTGTCCACCAGTCTCTGTCTCCCACTCATTCCGTAGATAACTGTCCCTTCCCGGAACCACCCTGCCCGCCAGGAGGTTCTGTTCCCTGGTTCACCGGAGCTGCTACCAGCCACAACAAAGGACAGGGTGTAATAAACTAGTTCCCCACGAGGTGTGAATTACTAATAAGTGCTTAATGTGTTAGCCTTCTTGGGATCTTTGCATTTTAATAGGAGCAATTGCTTAACTGAGAGGAATGGATTTCTAATGGTGTCCGCCCCAGGGTGTTAAAAATGAAGTTTAGGAGGAATGAGGGCGGGCACTTCCAGGATGATTCCAAAGGTGATTCCTCTGCTTACATTCAAGACCGAGGTTTGAATAAAATCGGAGTCACCATCTCACCTCTCAGACACAGTGCACTGAACACTGGCTTTACACTGCACAGATGAGACTACAGGTAAGGGTGTGGCCAGATACGATTACAACCAGCTTGTTGGGAGGCATTTCATGAAACCTGTAACCTCGGAAAGCACAGAGAATCAGGGAGATACAAAAAGGGTAGGAGAAGAGTGGGAGGCCGCCTGGGGTTCAGGAGAAGGCACTGGTGATGGCCGGGTGTGCAGGCCACTTCAAGGAGTGTCCAGCAGGCTGATGTCTTCTAATCCTCAAACCTGCATGTGGGGCTCTGATATTTTTCAGCTCCTTGCTGTACGTGGCCGCTTCCTTTTCTCCCCAGCGTGGCTGTGTAATGAGATGGGGCCCAACAAGGCAGCGCCCACGCCCAGGGGAGCCCATCCATCTTGATTCTATTCCCGCCTGACACGGGCATTGCCCTGTGACACAGGTCGGGTCACAGCGTGGCCATTATCCCTCGTTTGCACACCCCTGCTCCTCCTGACCGCCGTCTGCAATCACAGCCAGATGATTTGTGCCGATTTCATGGGGCACGGAGTGGAACATCCCATGGCTTTCTACACGGCTGCGTTTATGCTGCCGCGTGCCCCTCGCAAGCGGCTGCGTCTGTCAAAACACAATTTTCCCTTCTTCTGGGCTTTGATAGAGCTCTGAGGACCCGAGGTCTCAATTATGAAATGTCATGACAACACCACGCGATTTCACAGTCATTTCACCGTGTCGCTCTGAGGGCCGCCTGGACACGGCTGGAGGCCACGGTGACTTCCATGTGGAAACCCGGTGGGGAGTGGGTTGGGGACCAGGAACCAGGGCCCCTGAGGTCACCTGTGGGACAGAGGAGAGGAAAGGGCTGGGGAAAATGTCATCCGTGCTCCCAGGAGCCACGCGTCATCCAAGTGCCCGGATGAGCCATGAGTCATCCATCTGTTCTTTCCTGAAGTTTCTTCAGAGATTTATTTCAAATGACAGAGTTGACAGGGAGAGGGGGAGAGAACTGGGAAAACAGGGAGCTTTGTTGTTCAAAATGGGGGATATTAGATGCTACTCCCCCAAATATCTTGAGCCTTGACAACAAAAGTCAATACCACCTCTAACCGTTCACATAGGACCTAAAATAATTTTTATGTAAAAAATTCTCCCCCAAGCATAGCTGTGTTTTTCAATTAGCAAATGTGGGTAGTCGGTCTCTTTCTGACTGTCACAACCGAATATCCTGCAAAAGGGTCGATGTCTTAAACCAAAAAGCACACGTTCCTAAACAGGTACCCCGAAACCCGTGGTTGCGATGGTGTGTCTTACAAAATGCCTTCCTGACACAGGGAAATCCTCACGCTACTGCAGAAAAGGAGGAAACCATGGCCCAGGTACTCCTCTCCATTAGGTCATGTTGTTTTCCATTAAGTTTGCTTCTGAGCTCAAGGGAGATACAAAAAAATGAAGACAATGTTTCTAGTAAAGCATTATGATCTTTGATGTTTGCAGCTGCAATGCCAAAGCCTGAACTTCGACAGCAATGTTCGAGGCATCCCTGCCACTGACTGGCTTCACCTACGCAGTCTTCTCTGTGCTCCTCCTTGACCGTTGAGATTCGGGGCCTGCGTTTCCTCCCTGTCTCAGGTCTTCAGGCCTCGCCACTCCAGTGTGGTCTTGGAATGCCAGCCTCAGGCCACCAGGTCGGTTAGAGGAGGAGATGGGAGACCCCACCCAGACCTCCTCAGGCAGCATGGACCTTCTCACAAGGGCCTGGGTGGTTACCTTGCCTACTCGCGTTTGGGAGGCTCCAGTTCCCACAGCTCTGTTTTTTCAGCCATAAAGAAGAGGGGGTCCTCCCACTCTGCACCTGGAGCATCTGTCTCCTCGTCAGCATCTTCCGTTAAGACCCTCAAGAACTACCATCACTGGAACACATTTCCTGTCTCCGGTCACCTCGCCAATTCACTTAATTCTTGACCATTATTTTGTATAAGGAACGGCCTCCTGCTCATCTTAGCAAATTACCTCCATCTCACATGGTCCTTTCTATGAGTAATGCCATACTCTACCATCTCTGAATTGTCTATTACTCTCTGAAATTTCTCTCTCTTAGCAAATTACCTCCATCTCACATGGTCCTTTCTATGAGTAATGCCATACTCTACCATCTCTGAATTGTCTATTACTCTCTGAAATTTCTCTCTCTCTCTTTCTGCCAAACCATGTTCTTATGGAGTGAAGAAGACAAGGAAGAAAGATATTGGGAAGAGATCAATGTGCCAATGATTAATGAGCTTTCATTTGGATTAAAAAGCATCTGTCGTTAAGAAAAGTGTTGATTGAATGAGGCTGGTGGGTCTGGAAGCAGCCGGAGCAAAGCAGGATGATGGTTTCCTGTGCCCTCCCGGAAGCAGCGGGGGTGTCTGCACCCCCTCAGGACATCACCGGTTACCTCTTAACATCCTTGCACACCCCTTTTCAGTGTGGCTTGGGCATTAGGAGTTTTGGGTGTGTGCGTGCTTCTCTTTTCACTTTATTTTGGTTTTGCCTATAGATGTATGTAATTTAAAAATAGAATCTACTTGTTCAGAGTCGCTTTCTCCCATCATGATGCCATTAATGCACAGAGCTGTTTGAGGCATTTGGGTTCTCACATAGGATGTGGGTGACCTCCTTACATCCAAAACTCTTGGGCAACCTTACAAGAACATCTACTGAATCAATTAGAATATCATGTTCAAATTACAGTGGAACCAGGGCCCCCTTCTCTAAAAAATGGTTGAAGCTCTTGGCATATTGCACTGGTTATGAACGCTTCATTTCCAAATGGTACAAATGAACGTAGCGTGAGTCCCGGCACCCGGCTGACCTTGAACGCACCGCTGCTAATGGTTCTGTAACCTGCACAAACTTTATCTGTGCTTCGTGTATGGGGCCAGGGAAATCCACACCGACAGTGTAGCAATTCTGCCCATACACACAGTGCCTCATGCGAAGTTACATTTAATGGCATAAAAGTAAAGACAGCCTTTTACGCAGTCTTCTCTGCATATGAGGTCTGGGGAGCAGATATGATCACACTTTGCTATCAGAGCGAAAGGAGTGCACTTAGGCCGATCGATGAGCAATGATTCATAACAGCAGAGTTATGATAAGCAGAGATTAGGGGAAACAGCAAATGCCCGTGTCTGAGAGAGGCATTTCCCCTTGCTCATTCATCTAGAACATCTGGCTTCCTTCCAGACGTATCCATGTCAGCATCATGCGCTGCAGCCCAGCGTAAACGAATTATGCTGGAAGGAGGTATGTAGACACATTTCTCAGGCCTCCCAGAGCTGCAGGTTTCTGTGATTGAGTTCTTTGCATCAGGGACATTTGTTATGACTGTCCTGAGATAATATGACCTACAGTAAATGGAAATAATTGTCTACTCGGCATCAGGACATGCCGGTCACAGTTCCAAGGGGCAGAGCGCTCCTCTCTTCCCGCCCACTTATCTCCCGCAACATTAAAGACCAGGCCCTATGTCTCCTCAGCAGGTACTGTGAGTGCTTTAGATGTGTGGTGTCTCAATGTACGGAGTATATCAGTCTATATCAGTTCTTCAATACTAATCATTTTAACCATAAATGCAAAAATAACAGACAAGTAAAGGATGTGAGGTCATGTGGAAGATACAAATATTAGGTCTAACTATTCTTATTTGCTTACCAATATTTTATGTTAAAATGTTTATATTGATTTTTCTTTCCAAATAACTGCCTCCATTCTCTAGAGATTAAATATGCTTTCAATTTCCAATGATCAAGTGGTATATATTTAGTTTAAATTAACTTTTTAAGAATGCAAACTCTTGATTTAGACCCAAGTGAGTAGATTGGGGTCCATGGAATGGTTGGAGTGTGACAAGTCCCTAGCTCACCTGTCACTCACAGATGTGAGCATTAGAAGGAGTTTGTAGTCCAAACTCCTTAATTCTGTAAAGATGCAAAAATAATGACCTGGCGTGTGTCCTTAGGACACACGGTGGTGCCAACTTAGGACCCTCGGGCTGGGGAATAAAGTGAGCAAGCCACCTCTCTATTTAAATCTTTCATTTCCTCACCTACGATCCGTGAGAATCCAATGTGAGGCTGGGTGTATTCATGCCTCTCTACCCACACCTCACTGTTTTCTGCTCCCTGCATGTCCCTTATCCCCACAGACCACAAAGATGACCCCTCGGAGCAATGGAGATACTGGTGCTCAGCCTTGAAGTCCACTCTGTGTGCCCAACCTGATGCAGCAGTTCTGGGATGAGGGCAGGGAATGGTGTGAGTTCAAATATGAATCGTTGTGCTACTGCTGAAGGCTGGGCCCAAATTCTTTGTCCCAGAGTCAGTGTATGTAGTGTGCGGAGAGTTAAACCCACCACCACTTGTCATAGGTGTTTCCTGTTTGGGCTTGGTCACTTACACCATATTTTCCACCCAGCTGGGAAACGCTGAGAATACACACTGACTGTGGGGGCTGCGAGACAGTCCACAAACTTGACCCAAGTCGTGTGTCAATGAAATTTCCAGATCATAGCTCAGTATGCTTGTCTTTGTCCTCCAGACACCTGCTCCACCAAAGTGCCTCTAGCTTTGAAAGGTCTATTGGTTAACCTTTAAAAAGCACACTGTTGGCCTGCATTTCTAGGTTTTGTGAACAGTCTTGGAGTATTTACCATAAGCTTTTCAGATTGACAGTTGGACCCCTTAGCTTAAATATAAAGGGACTCAACTTAAAAAAAGGGGTCTGGAAGTTTACAGAATTTATTGAACTTAATATTTTAAAATGGAACCAAATTAGTGTGTGAGGACAGGTTTACTATGGTTCCCTGTGCGCAGATACACTGTGTCTTCATCTGCATCCTCCCCTCACCCAGCAGGAAGCTACGCCTCGTGGAGAAGGCCTTTCACCGTCTCCCTGTGTGTGTTTCATCAGTTATCTACCTGAGAACCCACCCACTTCTTCTCCTGCAGATCTTTGGGAAATAGTGTGCTTTTGGGGAAAAGGGGTTTGCTAAGGCCGCAGAGTGGCTGTGAATGTTAAAACACATGGCTCGTCTCCTCTCTGGATGGGGACTCAGCTCATTCACTTTCTCTTCCCCTCAAGTTCCCGGAAAACTACTTTCTGATTGTAATAGAGGTCGTCCCAAAGCAGGTGTTTTCAGAGGCTGACAGACCCTGTTCCTTAGCTTTCAACCTTCTCTTCACAAGGGGGAGGGATCCTACCAAAGCAGGTTCTTATGCTGTGTTTCTAATTAGAATTTAAGCTGCTCTTAATGTCAGTTCTAAAGACTCCATGGCAGAGAGTTAGTTGCTACCGTAGAAATTAAATGTCAGGAAGACGCCTGGACAGTGTGAACCCTGGGCTGTAGCTCTGAGAAGGGCATCTCCATGCCAAGAGGCTTGGAGCCGCGAGAGGAACTGTGCAGGGGATCAGGGAAGGCAGAGCCAGGGCCAGGGCGCTAGGGAGCACCCGATGCGTGAGGATTAATGCTGTCCAGGCTCTCGGCACAAGGTGTTGGTGCCTCATGCACAGTGTCCTCAAGGAGGCCCTGAGTCATGGCAGGAGGCAGGCAGGCCTGAGTGTGACCTCGGAAGTGACTCTGCCAGCCTCCAACCCCACGGGAGCTGGGCGCAGAGCACCAGTACATTATTGTGCTCGTTCAGAAACCTTCTCATCATTTACTAAAAAATGACCCCAAGCATCCCCTCCTTCTCCCCTGCTTGTAATTTATCAATATTCCTACTTTCAGGTCAGGAAATAGAGGTAATGGTACCTTTGGAATCATACTTGTTTATTTGGCTGTTATATAGACTTTTGAGACCTGCATGGCTTAAATTTAAATGATGATTTAAATTGTAAACAACCCATAACCTCACTAACTTAAACTGAGATAATTATCTGAAACATCACCTCATTCCATTTTGAATTAATTTTCTTAAGTCTATCAACCTAATTGAATGAGAGGAATTGCAGTGGAGAGAGGACTTCCTCACATTTGGGCCTTTGGTTTCCAAATATAAAATTCATATATTTTTCTCAACAATTCATTAGCTGGGGACCCCCTCCAGGGATGGGAAGTCTATCAAGGAAATTAATTCCTAAATGAGAAGCTCCTGCCAAAACCTCTCCCACCAGATACATCGAGGATCCGAAGAAAGAATGCAGGGTGCTGGTCAAGGGGTTCACCGAGTGTGAATATTTATAAGGCCACCCTCGAGAACAGCAGCCAGTCATCGTTGGACCCTTTGCTATTCATTATAATAAAATTAATCTTGATTGATTCATTCATTATTAATCTCACATTCAAATGCAATTCCATAGAAACTGCATTGTGATTTAGCAATTAACTTACACGGCAAGATGGAGAAGCATTTCCTTGGTCCTCCAAGGCACAGTTCTCCTCCTTGTCAGAGAATCAGGGGCAGGCCTGGAAGGTGCATTTGTCTAGAAATCCTCCAGGAAAAATAAAAAGGCAACACCTAAGTAATAAATGCTGAAGCAAGAGGAGATCGTTCCTGCCTCATGTTCTACACTCTTAAAAACAAACAAACAAACAAAAATGAAAACAAAACAACACATTTTGCAGCCTCTCTTAGGAAGGAAAAGCACACATACACTTCCAATGTCCAAGTAAAGTTTAGGTCAGTAAGCAGTTTAATCGGATTGTGAAAGTGTATCCTCTCTATTATCATCTAAATGCGCTTTTAAAGAAATGGGATTGTACTAAGAAACTCTGAAATGACTAATGGTAGGCCCACGGCACCCAGTCCTCACCCCTCTGCTTGGCACAAGGTGACTGACAATCAGTACCTCATTTGGTAATATCTGCATGTTTATAAGGTCAGTTCCAGTCGTTGGTGGGGAGTTTCAGGGCAGTTCAGAAGCCCAGTCTTATCACTGAGGCAGGGAGCCTCTCCTGTCCCTGGAGCTGGACAGCAAGTGGGCGGGGTTTGGGGCAGGTGTTGAAAGCTGGGCCTGCAGCAAGGACCACGACGGAGGAAGGCGAGTATCTGATCTAATCTGATCCATCCCATGCTCTGGACTCTGAATAAGAAACATGGCAAGGAAGGCATGACTAAGGACTCTCCTGGAGATAGCCGTGCTGTAGCCATTGGCTGCACCTGACAGGCGAGGGGAGCAGAAGCCAGGGCCAGGTCGAGATTTTAGACCCGGGAATAGCAGATCCCATGGAGGGCTTTCTGATATTCTCTCTTGGGCCGCAACACTGCAATTCTGTTCCATCTTGTACCCACAGTGTCCCTGTGACAAGGGAGGTATGGGTTGTGCCCCTGGAAGGAATGAACTTGGGGGTTGAGTCAATGCACTAACCTTGTCCAGATTCCCTGTGTTAGGACAAGAGGCCCCTCAGTGTGGCCTTGAGGGTGGGGAGGCTCCCAAAACTCTCTCTCTGTCCCTTCTCCGTTCTGCTCTCATCAGACACCAGCATCCAATGGGCAGTTTGCACATGGCTCCCTGACCTTCAATCCAGACGGGACGGGGCTGATGGCGGCAGCATCAGGATGATCCCAGGAACCTCACAGAGGAGGAGCATTCCTTCTGCTTACAGGGAAGTATCCATGGACTCCCACAGAGAGTGGGGACAGGACAGGCCCACTCGGACATATAGTGCTTCGGAAAGTGGACAGTGAGGGTTCTGAGGCCCACGGTTGTCTGTCTCCATACACTGCCAACAGATCTGTACACATGTGACATGTGGCGGTGTGTTTGTATGTACAACTTCATATTTTTATTATGATTAAGGGATGGACGCCTCTATTTATTTTTTTAAATATATTTTATTGATATTTTTACAGAGTGAAAGGGAGAGGGATAGAGAGGTAGAAACATCGATGAGAGAGAAACATTGATCAGCTGCCTCCTGCACACCTCCTACTGGGGATGTGCCCGCAACCAAGGTGCATGTCCTTGACCAGAATCGAACCTGGGACCTTTCAATCTGCAGGCTGACACTCTATCCACTGAGCCAAACCAGCTAGGGCTGGACGCCTCTATTTAAAAGAGCAATAAACAGACAAACTTGCTTCCAGGAAAAAGGGACAGTGAAATGCATTTAGAAAAACGGGAGAAGTACAGGCAAAGTGCCCACATTGTTTTGTGGTTACAGGATGGGTTGTCACTGCACAAGGAGAGACCACAT
>PVJC01003355.1:55000-71116 GCA_004026665.1 Murina feae
GAGTCATTACTTATGCAATAATATACTAATGTGGTCCCTCAGCAGGTGCGTCTTTAATCCAAATTTCATGTGTCTCAGAGGGAGCCGAGCTAGAATCGAGATGGTCTTCTAACGTTTCACACAGGCTAACTCACAAGACCATAACATCTCAGTGGCATTCCACAGTGTGCAGTGTAGTTAACTTAACACAGTCATTGATGCAAATGACTGTGTGTTAGTAAAATGAGCATCGGCACATTCTTTAGTTGAAACACAAAGGAGAAGCAAACTAGAAGTGCGTATAACACACAGAGCATTGTTTTCTATTACAATGATGGTGAGCCTTATTGCATCTTAATTGGACTATAACCTTTTAGTCCATCGATTTTTATTCTTGGGGAAAAAGTATCTAAATCCAAAGGTCCGATAGAAGAGAGTGTAGCTAACTTATGTGCTGATGCCAGCCACTGTGTTATAAGTTTCTGGAAGAACGTTGGCTATTTTTAATGCAACTTACTTTTTGGCACAGTGTTAAGTTCACAGCTACATTCAGAGGAAAGTACAGAGATTCCCCAATTGCCCCTGTCCCCCAACCCCCACCACCTCCCACCATCAACATCCTCCCCACAGTGGTGCAGTTGTTGCAATAGCTAGCCCTACATCAATACATCATTGTCACCCAGGCATGGTTTCCATTAGGGTCCACTCTCAGTTTTGTACAATCTATGGGTTTGCACAGACATATGACATGTATCCATCATCACAGTAGCTTCACTGCTTTAAGAATCCTCTGTGCTCCACTTAGTTATCTCTCCATCCCCTCCAACCCCTGGCAACCACTGACCTTTTCACTGTCTCCATACTTATACCTTTTCCAGAAGGTCATAGAGTTGGAATCTCACCATGTATGTGGCCCTTCACATTGACTTCTTTCACTTAGCAATGTGCATTTAAGGTTCCTCCATGTCATTTTGTGCCTTTAAATCTCATCTCATTTTTTTATTATTATTATTTTTTTTAAATCTCATCTCTTTTTAGTGGTGAATAAAATTCCATTGTCTGGATGAACCAGTTTATGTTTCCATCCACCCACTGAAGAATAGCTTGGATGTTTTCAAAGTTTTGCCAATTGTGAGTCAAACTGCTATAATCAGGATTTTGTGTGGGAATACTAGTAAAATTTAAATTTATTTTGATAGACACCAAGGCCCACAATTGCTGGATCTTATAGTAAGAGTATATGCAGTTTTATGAGAAGTCACACTGTCTTCCAAAGTGGCTGCGCCAAGCTGCATTCCCACCAGCAGTGAGTGAGACTTCGTGTTGCCCCACGTCCTTGTCAGCACTGGGTGTTGTCACTGAATTTTGTACATAGAAGATCATGTTGATGGCAAATAAAGACAGGGTTACTGCTGCTTTTCTAATCTAGATTCCTTTCGTGCCCTCTTCTTAACTTACTGCACTGCCAGGAATCCCCAGGACCATGTTAAATACAACGGATGAAAGGACGTCCCTGTCTTGTTCCTCATTGTAGTGGGAAAGTCCTCAATCTCTCTCTATTAAGTATGATGTGAGCCGAAATGTTTTCATCAAGCCCTTGATCAAGCTAGAGACGTTCCCTCTCATCCTAGTTTGCCAAGACTGTTTATCAAGTATGAATGTTTGTTTTGTCAAATAATTTTTATCTATCTATAGGAATAAAAATACGGTTTTCTCTTTTAGTTTTTTAATGGGTTGATTTCAAAATATTAAATCAATCAAGCATTTGGGGATAAACTCCACTTGATTCTGATAGATTATCTTATGTCATTGGCTTGGAGTTGCTAGCATTTTGTTCAGAAGGTTTGCATGTCTATTGAAGGTTATTGGTGTGCCACCTTGGTGGAATATATTGGTGCAATATATTTTTCTGGATTTGGTATCAGAGCAAAACTGACTGCAAAAAAATCAGTTGGGGAGTATTCTCTCTTCAATTTTCTGGGCGTTTGTATAGAAGCAGTGTTAGATTTTCATACATGCTTCCTCGGAGTTCACAGTGAAGCCATCTGACACTGAAATTTTCTTCATGGAAATTTTTTAAAATAATAAATTCAATTACTTTAATAAGCATGGGACTATTTAAGGTTTTCTGTTTCTCCTTCAGTGGGCTTTGATAATAATGCATGTCTTTGATGAAACTCCCCATCTTGGTTATCATGTATTTAACCATGAGGTCACCATTTCATGTGTCTTCATTCCTTTGTAGATTCAATCTCACCTCCTTTATTTCTCTCTGAAAATCTTTTTTAAACATTTCTAAAAATACAGTTCTTCTGGTGATGAATTCTCTCAGCTTTCCAGTGTTTGGAAAGTATTTCACCTTTCTAAAAAATAGTTTTCCTGGGTTTAGAAATATGGGTTAGCAGTATTTTTCCATATAACATTAAAAATGTTGCTGTAGTAGCCTGGCTGATTGGCTCAGTGGTTCAATTCCTGGTTAGGGAACATGCCCAGGTTTTGGGCTCAGTCTCCAGTAGGGGGCATGTAGGAGGCAGAAGGTAGATTCTTCTCATTGATGTTTCCATATCTCTCTCCCTCTCCCTTCCTCTCTCTCTCTATAAAATATTTTTATAAGTGTTGCTACACTATTTTCTCACTTGTATTATTTCTGACCTATATATATATGTGTGTGTGTGTGTGTGTATATGTATATATATATATGTGTGTGTGTGTGTGTGTGTGTGTGTGTATGGCATAATATGTTAATTAGATTCAACAGCCGAACAACCTTCCTGATGTCCTTCTGGATGACCTTCTGGACGATCTTCTGGACAACCTTCTGGACGAAGCTGGGGCTGCAAGGGCCAGTAGAGGCTGTGAGAGGCTGCGAGGGCTGGCCAGGGCAGCTGGGGCTGTGAGGGCAGAGCCCCTTGCACGAATTTCATGCATCTGGCCTCTAGCGTGTGTGTATTCACATTCTGTAACCCTATGTTCTATATAGTCTATCTTTATCTTTACTATAGTATAATAATTTGTTAAATCAATATCTTTTTTATTTTAACATTTATCACTGTATTTTAGCAATTTAATTATGGTGTGCCTTTAATGGTATGTCTTCTTTTTCTTTTTTCCTTATTTTGTTGAGCTTCATGTCTTTTTTCATCAATCATTGTGCCAATTGGGTTTATAAAAATATTTTTCATGTCTCTAACTTTTAAAGATACTAATACAATTTTGATAACATTTAATTGTCTTAATCTACTTAGTTTAACATCTGTGTCATTTCTGAGTTGTTTAAATTGAATTTTGTTTTTGTTTTTATCACAATGACTTGTGTTTTTCTTCTTTGTGTGTATGGTAATTTTTATTGAATGCCAGACATTGTGAATTTTACCTTGTTGGATGCTGCATTTGTGTGTGTGTGTGTGTGTTGTTGTTGTTGTTGTTCTATAAACAGTCTTACCTTTTTTCTTGGAATTACTTTGATTCTTGTAAGTCCTGTTTTAAAGATGTGTCCAAAGAGACTGGAACAGTTAATCCTGGGATACATTGTGCCTCACTGGTCAGGCAAAGCCCTGTGAGCATGCGGCTTTCTCGTCCGGCTGTAAGAGAGCTGTTCTTGGCCTCTGTGCACACCTGGCTTTCTTACCTCCCATCCTTCCGGGGGGCGAGTATTTCCTGACATACACATGCTGGACACTCTGGAGGAAGGACCCTCAGCAGGGTCTCTAAATGCTCTCTTTGTGAAAATCTCCCATGTCCAGCACCATGTCCGGTTACCTCCAGCCACTCTCCTCTTTTCAGACTTTCTTCTTAACTGGGCAAGACCACCAAGATCCGCCCCGCCTGCCCTCCCAAGGCCAAGGCCTGCGCAGTCTCATAAGGCAGAAGTCTGTGGGAAAACAGGGATTCACCTCCTGGTTTCCTATTTAATGTCAATGATCAATGTCCTTTGTCGCCTGGCGACCAGTGTCTTAAAAATTGTCATTCTATAGATTTTGTCTGGTTTTTGATTGTTCAGGAAGAAAGGCAAATCCAGTACCTGTCGCCCCCCTTCAGTCTGGAGCAGCAATTTCTCTCTGCACATACTGATCACTGATTACAATGTGTCCCACAACCCAGGGTGGCTCCTGGAGGCAAAAGATGAGAGCAGGAAAAATGGAATTAAAATTCAGGAAGAAACTGAATATATTAGCAGAAGGTTCTTCAAATAAATAATTTATTTTATAGTAAAATAGAATGTTTGTATTTACAGCATTCGCCAATAAAACAACAACGTTTAAGCTAATCCAAAGTCTGACATATTTGTTACATTTAGTAAAAGCCCTGCGTAATACATGTTTATTTCTAAAATTATGTTGAAGTAATTTTTGAGTTTTTAAGATGTTTCTAAGCCACTGACTAAATCAACACTAGCATCATTTCTCACCAGACATCTTGCTGTCTGGAATCATAAATTACTATTTGAGCCACTTTTACAATGTCTGTCCGTTCTCCTATAGCATACCAGGTAAGATTCTGCTTGCTGACTTAATTGGGAGTGGATAAGGAATTAGAAGATGTGTATGTGTATGGCTCGCTGTGTGTCTTAAGACTAGCATTTCAAATATGAAGATAGAAACATTTAATGAGCTTGTGTTGATTGTTAGTGAGCCAGTGACCATGACAGGTCAGGCATCTCACCGTGATGGCGCCAAGCCTCAGTTTCCTCGCGTTAATGTGTTAACAGGGATCTGTAATAAACCACTCCAAGTTGTAAGCCATTTAGAAACTGTGCAGGACAGCATAAACTCTAAATAACAGCATGATCCATCCTTTTGTGTTTAGAGACATTAGAAATGCTGTCAAAGGGAAGAGGGCATGAGGCTTGATGTGTTTGAACTGTCCATCAATTTTCAAAGAACTTTTGGGGTGTCACTGAATTTTGTAACTGTGACTATCAGTCTGCAATTCACTATCTGTCTTCTTTTACAAGTGCTAGAGTTAAGAATGGCAAAGGAAATTCCAGCAGTTCTGAAATAGACTTTGGCTGTATGTGACTCATGTCAAGTGCCAACTATTTTACAGTTGGCATATAATTACTGGCCTTACCAGTAATTCACCTAAACAATTTTCGGTAAAAACTTACGTGAAGCATGACTAGGGAAGGAATATTTTCTGTGTGTGTAGACCAACATTAGTCAGTTCAAACGTTGTGTTTCTTACATCTTCATTATGGCACCACAAAGCTCCAGAAATTCTCTTTAAATGACCCGACGATGGAATCCCTTAGTTTTAAGTGTTGCCACTTTGAGGAGCTGCAATACAAAGCTGTCACATCTGCCGGCTCAGGAGCACCAGTGGGTACCTCCCTCCCTTCTCCCGTCCCCTGATTTCTGCAGGGGAGTTGCAGGGTCCTGGGAAGTCTTTCCCCACAACCAGCTCCATTGTCTTCATCGACCATGAGCTAATCTGCTTGCCACTGACATTAGTTTAAACATCTTCATAAAATCTAAACGCAAATGAATCTCAGAACATTTGATAACAATATGGGGGTGTTGGTCTCTCCCGTTGGACATAAACGAAGCATTAGCTGCCACTTTGCAATGGGGAGTGGAGGCAGCATGCAAGGGCCAACCTGGGAGAGGAGAGAGGGAGAAAATTGAGTCATGGTATGTGTCCCTAGACATCTCATTTACATAATCCAGCAAAGTCCACGGCATCCTTGTGGCCCTGGTGCTTCTAAAGTGCCTACATTCTGTTGTTTTGAGAGATTCTGTTGGAGCATAGAGCAGCATTCACACACGGTCTCCACATCTGAGGTGTCTCCCCCAGTGCCCACCTCCTCTGGGATGTTCCCTTGGGGTCCTCACCATCCCAGCCTTCCTTGACCTGCCAGGCTGACCTGAGTTAGCCCTTTGGAATAGGAAGGACGGATGGGACACTAATAGCACAGAGACTCCCCCACCCCTGGGCAGCAGATGAAGAAACATGATGAGGGAGTGACAAGGGACTGGACCCAAGGCCCAGCGAGGAAGCACCCGTTGGGGCGCTGAGGGGCTCCAGGCAGGCAGTAGCCTCGCATCACAGCAAAGATCACTCCACGCTTCTGGGTGGGGTTGGTGGATGACAACCTGGTTCTAGGAAGGAAGGACCCTGAGTATTTATTCCCTTCTCTGTTGGACCCTTATCTTATCTAAATGCCTGGGACAGTTTTTGCTTTTGTTTGGGAATTTTAATTTTTTTCTCTTCTCTCCTGCTCCTCCCCCCACCCCCTGATTTATTTATTTTTATCCTGCTGGTAATTTCAAACTGACTGGAATGGTCATTTTAGGGGTTAAATAAAATGCAGCCACACACATGAGAGATGACATGATTCAATTTGATGGGCCAGGGTGGGTTTCACCCTAAGATTCCCAAGGCCCTTTCCTGACCCTCACGCCCCCTCCCAAGCCTGCCCTGCAGCTGCCTGTGGAAGCTCACTGCTCTGGGCAATGGACTCAAAAAGCACCCAGGTGGCCTGGAACTTGGCCTCTGTGGCTGCCCCACACATCGACTTCCTGTCACGTCTACTCACTTACAGTTTGTTGACTTGACTCAGAAAATAAAACCAAACTTGCAATTATTCTTTCTTATGGAGTGAAGACAACTCCTATCTCTAACACAGGAAAGCCAATCATCACATATCACTATTTCTGAATAATTTGTGAACAAACGAAGAATGGTGTTCTTATCAGAGAGATATGTTTGCATGAGGAAATTCCATTTAAAAGTTCTTGATTTGGCGATGTTCCTACATCGGCCCCTGGAGAATGTTTTCCAGATGTAGAAATTGGAGACCCAAAAACACAAAAATTCTTCAAATGTTTGGAGTGATAAAGAGAGGAAGCACAAAGGAGAAAAACAACATGGCCGCCCTGTGGATGTATGGGTCGGCGTGAGAATTCATGTGGTGGGTGTGCTCACATGTATGTGCTTGCTGTGAGACCATGTACCCATGTGAATGTGTGTGCATGCAACAGCGTGCTCTCACCTGTGTGCTTGCTCTGAGCCCATGTACCCACGTGTATGTGTGTGTGTGTGTGTGTGTGTGTGTGTGTACTTGCAGCTGGGACCTTAATGTCCAGCTTTCGCTTTTGCTTACTTTGGGCCATCTATAGGACAAAGAGCAAACATTTTTTGTTTTTTGCTAAACACACCAAATAGGAAGAAGATGTGCACACGTGTGCAGGGCCAGCCTCTGTCCTGCAGCTCCGCCGACAGCTTGCGAGGTGGGCATGGTTAACAAGCCCTACAGCTGGCGGATCTGTGCAGACATAATTGTGCACGAGTGGTGGGGGAGCGGGACCGGGGAAGAAATAAAATAGATAACAAGAGAGGAAAGTAGCCCTGTAAACAAGCAGCATGCTCTCCCCTCCACAGTGCGCCTCTGGCTGGAGGCAGCGTCTGTGTGCAGCGTGACTCCTAATCCATATCACAAACAGCTTCCAGATGCTTCCATCCCCACTCTCGGAATCCCTGCCCTTCACAGATGCCTTTCCAGGAGGGGGTCTGTCTATGAGGAAAATGGGCGGATTTTACTAATCACTCATTTCCAATCTCCCTGACGGGACTTTTATTAATACACACGTGGCCTCTGCCTCTGGGGCTGGAAGGACATGATCACTTAGTCATGTGGGAGGGAGGAGAGGAGGGCTGGCCTGCTGTGTGCTGTGTGGTGTGTGGTGTGTGGTGTGTGTTGTTCTGTGCGCACTCTCTTTGTTGACATGTGCAGGGGAGGAAGAGAAAGCACAGGACAGTGTCAGCACTGAAGTTCCTCCCGGGGATGAGCAGCAGGAGGGCCTGGGCATCCTGGTCCCAGAGGCCACGGAGCCCACGGCCCAGGCCGCCCCAGGTGCCTGCTGCTGCTCTGGGATGGGCAGGGCAGTCCTTCTGGTGGGAAAGAGGCACCCCCCCTCCTTCCTGCCCAGGACCACCAGGCCAGGCCCTACCATTCGCCTCTAACCAAGGCTCGAGTTTGCTGTTTGCACTGTGAGAAACCAGAGGGAAACCTGCGCCCGAATGCTCAGCTGGGAGAGCAGAAATCGCGGGCTCTCCTTTCCTTTCTGCCTTTTCCTGGTTCCCAGGTTGTTCACTTCAAAATGCTGTGCTAAGATGTGCCCACGTGATCATTTTTAAAGCCAGAAGAGAGGCAAGGGTGGCACTGGTAAGTCCTCTGCACATCTGAGAGCTCCCAAAGCCTTTCACCCTGTCACCAGGGCATGTCACTGGCCCTGTCACCGGGTGGGACCTCTGGGTTCTCTCTGTGCAGCTACCCTTCTGGCAGAGCAGTCGCTGGGCTTCCTCTCTCTTAGCTCACAGTCCCCACGCCGCCCTTTCCTTCCAGCCAATGGGTTTGCTTCCTGAAGAGGATGTTCAAAGTGTGTCCCCACCTGAGATGTGCAGCACGAGGGTGAGCCTCAGGTCGGGAGAAGGGGACAGCCTCAGTGAGTTTGAGACATCAGGAAAGGAGCGGAGGGGGTGCAGAATCCTGCTGGCAGCCCGGGGACACGTGAGGGGGGTAGAGAAAGGGAACAGGGATTAAAAATGCAGATTTTAAAAGTTACATGAGCACATGCATAAATGCATTGATTGTGAGCTAGCACCATGAACTCCAAAGGCAGGTGCCCTCATCCTGGTGAGGGGCAGGGTGTCCAGAGGGATGTGCTGTGAGGGGCCCCTGCAGACAAGAGGACAGGATAGACGGGGCCTGGTGATGCTGCAAGTGGGGATACTGGCTTGTTACGGTTTCTGCATGAACCATGCAGAGTGCGGAGCTGCAGAGGCGAGCGGAGCCCTCCTAGGTAGGATCCTAACGCTGGGCGGGTGAGCAGAGGGGTCCAGGGCAGACACAAGTGCTTGCAACGTGGCTTCGCTGTGAAGCCTTCAGAACTGCTCTGCGGGCAGCTGGGCAGTGGGGCTGCGGGACCCGCTTTGTCAGGGCTGGGCCTGTGCCGAACCAACAGGACGTATGAGATGACCCAGCCTCCCCGTGTGGCCCAGGGTCAGCCTTCATATCCAACTGTCACTTCTTATCCCCCATGAAAGAGTGTTAGCAAAGAGAGAAACAAACACGGTAAAAATAAGCTAGGAAAACATTACTCAATAAAGGGCAGAGATAAAGCAGTAAAAACAAGCGGCTCCGGTGAAGACAAAAATGCCCAACTGGCCAACTCGACCCCAAAGGCCAGGCAGGGTTCCCCCTATGGATGAGAAACAAATGAGGCCGTAAAGCATGTCTGCGGGCCAGCCCCAGGTCTGACCAGCCCCGCAGGGAGGGGCGCGGGCGGAGGTGCTGGGTGTGGCTGCCCCTTAGATAGCCACCATCTGGCCGGCCCTGATCGCTATGTAATCCCGGAGGGATGTCAGCTCCAAGGGCAAGCGCAGGGTTCCACTGAGCTTCCGGGACTCGGACTCCTGGGGAAGGCGGGAGGACGACACCAGCACCGAGCTTGCCTCTCACTGTCACCCACCCAGAAACCTCCAGTTATAGCTGGTCAGTCGGTCAGAAGCTCTAGATGAGGACCTGGACCTCTGACACCCGAAAAGGGACAGGTGTGGGACTAGCTCTTCACCTGTGGGACCTCGCGCAGTGTCCAGGTTGAGTGTCAGGATTGAGAGAACTGCCTGGTGGGGCGGGGAAAGCACCCTGAAGTGGGCCTCTCCCCAATCTGCAGACCCAGGCCACTCTAACTCATCCAGCGTCTCCTCCATCCGTGGGCTCCTCAGAAACCAAAAAGGGTTATTCCCTCTGCCTGTCAGCCAGGTTGAGTGGGAGATGCACCCCCTCAGTGACTCCTTCGAAGGTCTTTTCACAGACTCCTCCTGAGGAAGCTGCTGTGCCTCACACGCAAAGTGATGAGATTGTTTCATCCCCCAACCCCTCCTCGCACTTACAAGCCCTGACGCTCTTCAGATCCCTACTGTGGGCATGCCTCCCCCGTCTCAGAGGACCCCTTAACCCAGGCAAGGGGGAAAAGGTCAGTCGATATTTCAAAGTCTACAGGAAGTCACAATTCACACACACATTATTCCACTGAGTTTATGGTAAAATTCTATGTCTTATTCTTCTAAGAAAAAAAAAATCTTAATAACAATTTTTTTGTGTTATTAATCCTCACCTGAGGATATTTTTCCATTGATTCTTTTTTAGAGAGAATGGAAGGGTGAGGGGAGGGACACAGAGAGAGAAATATCAACATGACAGAGATACATCGACTGGTTACCTCTTGCAGGCACCCCAACTGGGCTGGGGAATCTAGCCTGCAACTGAGGTACCCACCCTTGACCAGAATCAAACATGTGACCCTTCAGGCCACAGGCCAAGGCTCTAACCACTGAACAAACAGGCCAGGGCAACAATTAATTAATTTACTTTTTAATACAAAAATATTTTACAGACTTTAATTCCGCCCCCTGAACATTTGCTAATTAAATAAAATAATCACGGCATAATTAAAAACGGCCTACCCAAAATTCCTAACCTATTTTATTCCAGCTCTTGTTTTCTAACCATTTTCACTTTTTATCAAGAAAAGGTTTTGTGTTGTTGTTTCCCTTTGTGATAACATATGGCTGATGGTGCAAAATTTATTATTTCCTAGTTTGAAAAACAAAGCTGTCAGCGTCCACTTACCTATGACTGAGATCTCCAGACATGACCTGCTCTCGTCACCGACGGCTGGCTCAGAAGAGGACCTGACTGTGGGAGTTAAAGCACATAGGAGGCGCCACAAGGGAGAACAGGGGACGTGTACACAGATGGCCAAGGACACAGAGGCACCCTGAAAGGCTATTCAAAACAATTAACTCCAACTCTCGCTGAGCAGAGACCAACAATCGCCCATTCAGGTGGGAATTAGTTCCACGATCTTTATCCAAGTCATCCAAGCAAAGTTCTCCAAGTTGAGGCTCTCTGAGAAGCACTTCGGAGCACACAGCACTGCAAACACAGAGCTGTTTTGTCTGTTTCCATCCCCCCAAAGCAGAGATGACATTTGCATTACTAATTGCTCTTCCAAAACATGCTGGCACTTGGGTGGGTTCCGAATAGACATCTAAGTGGCTCTCCGGGCTTGAGGGGGGAGAGGGGGTCAGGCTTACCAACTGCAAACAAGTGCATCTGACTACGAGCTGGCTTCTGTATGTGAGCTCCAGGAAAAGGTCCCCTAAAGACAAACAGATGGACAAGAGATCTGTACAATGAAAAGCTCCGCCACGCCTCCCCAGTTTTCCACTCTGGGTTTGCTTCCTGGAGTTACTGTAGATATGGAGGGACATTGTGGCTGCCTGCCGGGGGGCAGGGCAGGGCAGGGGCGGGCTGACATCTTCACATCCCCCTCATGGGCCCTCCCCTGCCCTGCCTCTCTGATGTGATGGCAATGGTGCAGCACCAATTCTCCCGAGTCTCCCTTGATCAGGAGATGCTCTGATGGACCACGGGGTCACCTGGCTGCGCCATGACATCCCCCAAAGCCTTGCCTTTGAACTGCCTAGAAAGGTAGGCAAAGTTGGTAAGTGCAAGTTTGGTGGAAAAGAGAGTTAAACGATTGGGTTTATACAGTCCCTTTCTTCTTTAGAGTTCATTGCTGGGAAATAAGGATTTCAGATTTGTAGCAATCAGCACCACAGATTCAGAAAAATGTGGCATGTAAGGAAGAATGGTGGGAAGACGGGTTAAGACAGGCCAGGACACAATAGGTGAGGGCTCAGGTCTCAGGGTCACGGCCGAAAGACACTCAAGAAACAGCTGGCCCTGGACTTCCTGAGACTCTGGGAGTCTTTCTGCCCCAGTTGTGGAGTTGGGGTGAGGAAAACCCCTAAATCTAGACCAAACTGCCTTTGCTGCGGAAACCCACCCCTGAGCGAATATCCCTGACTTCATTTGTTTTCCAGGCTTGCTCCATAGACTGTATTTTTGCTCCTCTTAATGCGTTCTGCCCTGCAGTTGCCAGATATCCAGGGGTGACACAGTGAATACCGGGATGGCAGGGACAAACCCAGCATTAAAGGACAATTACTGAGGAAGCCCACTTCCAAGCACAGACGGAGCTCGCCCTTCTGTCCAAACACTGTCCTTAGTCCTGCTGTCCTGGGAAGATTCTGGATTACATGTAGCATCCTCCTGAGTGGCCCCCTCCCTTACAGTCCAGCCCCAAGTCACAGGTTAACGCACCCTTGGTGTTCCTACAGCAAATGCCTGCTGCAGCCCCTGCAAGAGGTGGCCTGGCCATCCAGCCATTTGTCCCTGCCACCACTCACGTGGAAGCTCCTTTGGCATTCAGCCCCGGAACCCAGACCTTCTGCACTTTTTAGGTGCTCAGCGGAAGCTTGCTGAAACCTGGTCTCTGCAGCTTCTCTGCATCCTGCTTGGCAGCAGAAAGCCTCCCTTTCTTTCTCTGTTTCCATTTTCTGTGTCAGAGATGAGGTGGCAATTGTCCACCTTGCAGACTGAAATTATCAGGACTATTTCATTCCAAAACATGTTTTCAGATGTGCAGGCTGCAAAAGGACTCACTATTTAAAAGGACCTGATGAATATATATCTAATAAATACACTTACAAATCATCTAAAAACCACCCTGACCATTTGATAACGTTCAAAAGTGTCAAGTCATTGTGGCTCTGGGGTATTTTCGATTCGTGTTATCATTTCCTAGAGTAGAAAGGCGTGTTTCAATTCTGGTACAAAGGGGAGTCGCAATCTCCACCAGACGCATTCGAGGGAAATCAGCCTAGATATAACAGCTTCCTCTGCTAACATCATCATCATTACCTCTGCAAGGCAATGAGATGGGGCTCCGAAGCATTTCTTTTAAAACAAGGAGAAACAGGTGCTGGAATTTTAAATATGAAAACAAGGTCAGGAAAGAAACTAGGACCTTGGACACCATGATCGCTGCATGACGATCCTTGACTTCAGTCTTGGACAGAGTTCACAGGCTAAAGAAGTCGGTTTCTAATTAGATGTGAATTATACTGTGTTCTATGCTATGTTTAATTAAAGAATAAGCAAATAGTTGTGACAACTGGCAAGATGTTTATTTCATAGCATCTCGGGCTCCGCTATAGCTACAGAGGGCCAGGCAATCAGCACTTGCCTCTAAAAAGAGCACTTAGTATAAAATGATTGGTTTCATCAATTCAGACCCATTTTCTTAAACAAATAGAACTGCTAGGAGAGCTTGGTCTGTTCAGATGGGAAGACCTTTTATAACTGAGAAGGAAGACTGTTTAGGTACTGTTTGTTCTTCTGAAGGGGGCAAACCACTTCGTTTCCCACAGTTAGAACTTGTCACATGTACCACGGCCCCAGAGAAGTCTCCTACTATAGAACAACCTTACTTGTTTGTATTTTAATAAAAACGTCGTTTAATGGTATCGCTTTTTTTTAAAAAAAAACAAACAAACAAAAAAACATGTGTTTGGAAAATTATGATCAATGGGATTTATTCTAATTGGAAAAATGTTTTTATTTATATAAATAAATAAAAACTTAACTTTTAATGGAGAGGAAAGAAGGAAGCTAAACACACACATACTTATGCAAAAATTTTTTTGTGTAGTTGGGTGTATATATAAATGAATGTTTCTCCTTGAGACTTTTGAACTATCAGAGAAGTGCTAACAATTTGAAAATCACTGATTTTTATCTAAATTCTACAATTTTATAAAGATACATACTGTTCATGAAGAGTTAAGACATATGTAAGTGTGCATTTTTAAAAAGAAAGAAACATTTAAAAAGAAAGAAAATGACTAAAGCTAAGTCAGACAAATTACTTGGGATAATAGTGTGAGAAATATGTGCCACATAATATTTTGCACTTTAAAATCAAGTGATGTATCACATTAACTATAAAAAAGAAAATGAGGTGACATAGAGAAAAAAGATCTTTCTTACTTTGACATAAAATTGCATGTTGTAATATGTGATTTTTAAAAATTTGAGCCAACCTAACAAAGTCAGGATCACGAACCCTATCGCTAAGATCATTGACTTGCGTGTGCCCCATCATACAGTTCATTTTATGCCACACAGAGGCCCCTGCATCATGTAAATATGCATACAGTACCACAAGTTCATTCTGAAGGTTGTCTAAAGAAACACAAGTTTAGCTGCAACTTAAAACCCAAAGTCTTCCTAGGACCAGAAGAGTGTATGAAACCAATTACTTAAATGCTATTGCAAACCCAACAGTAATTATGTTTGCTTAGGTTAAGTGCTTTTCCATATGTTGTTTTATCATAATATTAAAATACGTACAGTGGTTAAGAACAATCTGATTCATTGGTTTATTACATTAGCAAGATATTCACTCCCAGCAATCTGAAATTCATAGAGGCTGCGACATTACACTCTTTTAATCAACAGAGCTTGAATCCTTATCAGTGTATTTTGCATTATGATGGAAGACATTGATTAAGTTGTGCTTAATGGATTATCAGATATTATCTTCCATGTAATTTGTAAAGAATTAGGTTAATAATTTTCCAATCTTAAGTCCAGAAAATTTGGTTTCTTTAATAGGGCATGATTTATTACTTGTACAGTGACTGGTTAGATAGGGTGTGTGGGAATTACATTTAGGAAGGCTGCCTGGCTACCTAGAGAAGAACAAACACAAGCAGAATGAATATAGCCCGGGCACATATTTCCCATTAAGTATTTTATTGATACTTTATATAAACAAATATATTTAAAGCAGGACAACAATCGGCTAACTCTAGAGAAAAATAATACTGCTGAAAATTATTGGATGATGTATACAACTCTGTAAGAATTTCAAAACTCTAATGGAATGATGAATATGAAATAAAAATTCACAGGTTTCTTATTGGATAGTTTAGTGGAATTGACTAATCTGACATACTTAAAATATCTAACACTCTTACTACAGAAAAAAAATTGTCACATAAGCTAGGTGGTATTGCATCTCAAAAATATATACTAATATATGAAGGCATTTTTAAATTATGTTTAGAGAAACATGAAATTTTAAAAATAGGAGCTATAATGAAAACCTCAGGTCTGCAAACATTTCAATCTACTTTTAATATCAATGATTGCTTTTCTTTCAATTATTTTCTTTCCCCTTAATCCTACCTCATTTCTCTAAAACTACCTCTGTATTTATTTTTTTCTAATATAAGGAATATCTTTCTTCTGAACCAAATAATTCTATTTATTCTCATCTCTTTAAAACTGTGAACATATACCCAGCTGGTGTGGCTCAGTGATTTAGTGTTGACCCATGAACCAGGAGGTCACGGTTTAATTCCCAGTAAAGGCACATGCCAAGGTTTTGGGCAAAATCCCCAATAGGGGGAGTACAGGAGGCAGCTGATCAATGATTCTCTTTCATCACGATGTCTCTATCTTTCTCTCCTTCTCCATTCCCCTCTTTGAAATAAATAAAAACATATTTTTAAAAATTAAATTAAAATTGTGGACATAACTATTCACATTGGAATGTCACTGAATACAAAAAAAATAACATTTTCTACACTAAGTATCTTATCAAGATTAGTAATAAAAGTTCATGCTCTAATATCATCTAGATAAAGTACAAAAATTCAGACATTCCTTTGATAAGATCAGAATCTCAATATCCAAATACTGGCTTTGTAGAGATTACCCACTTACACAATTAAATATTTTACTTTTATCCTCAGGTTTCTTAAAAGGTTAATTATAATTGTAGCCTAAGCAACAGTAAGTAGACTACAAATTCTGCATAGATGAACACACATCTAATTGGACTAATTTTGAAATTGAGATGATTTTTAATTTCTTCTAAGTTTTCCATTACAATTGACATACAATATTATATTAGCTGCAGGAGTACAGCAGAGTGATTGGACAGTTCTATAACTTATAAAGTGATTCCCCCAATAAGACTCATACTCATCTGACACCATACATCTAAACTAATAAAAGTGAAATATTAAAATTAACCGTTTCTCCGAGACAGGGTAAGCCACGCCCACCAGCCAATCAGAGCGGCTGTATGCAAATTAGCCCAGCCAACATGGCGGCCGCCACTCACGGACCTGAGTAAACAGCCCTTTCCATTGCGGCAGGAGCGAAAGTGAAGCTGCGCCCCTCAGCTCAGCTCCAATTAAACTGCCTCTAGCAGT
>PVJC01003356.1:0-71146 GCA_004026665.1 Murina feae
AAAAAAAAAAAAGAAAGAAAGAAAGGATATATGCACCCCTCTGTTCATAGCAGCACAATTTAAAATAGCTAAAATTTGGAAACAACCTAAGTTCCCATCAGCAAATGAGTGAATTAAAAAACTGTGGTACATCTACACAATGGAATACTACACTGCTGTAAAAAGGAAGGAACTCCTACCATTTGCAAAAGTATGGATGGTCCTGGAGAGCATTATGCTAAGCAAAATAAGCCAGTCAGAGAAAGATAAATATCACATGATCTCACTCATTTGTGGAATATAATGAACAACATAAACTAATGAACAAAAATAGATTCAGAGACAGAGAAGCATCAATCAGATGCTCAAACCTAAGAGGGAAGGTAGGGGAGGGTGGGGGTAAGGGTGAGAGATCAACTGAAGGGCTGGCATGCATGCATATAAGCATAACCAAGGGACATAGACACTAGGGGGATGAGGGCATGAGGGGTCAGTGGGAGAGAGAGGGAGGGCAATAGGGGGATAAGGACACATATATAATAATACCTTATTAAAGAAAGGGGGAAAAAAGAATCAGTGGTAGAATAGAAAAGGTAAGGAAACAGGCATTTGAACAATATGTTTTATTAGCAAATAGCATCCTATATAATAAAACCCTAATATTCAGATCGACCGAATGGTGGAACAACTGGTTATTATGACGCACACTGACCACCAGGGGGCAGACACTCAATGCAGGAGCTACCCCCTGATGGTCAGCGCACTCCCACAGGGCTAGTGCCACTCAGCCAGAAGACCTGAGCCAGGCTCTCAGCTAACGAGCACAGCGGCAGTGGTGGGAACCTCTCCTGCCTCCACAGTAGCGCTAAGGACTCCTTTAGGGATGTCCACCTGCCCCGCAGGTAGCGGACCTAAGCCAGCAGGTGGACATCTTCCAAGGTGTCCCGGACTGCTGAGGGGACCCCCCCTCAAGTGCACGAATGTTGTGCACTGGGCCTCTAGTACTTCATAATAGCAATGATTGACATTTATTAAACACTAGGCGCCCAGTGCACAAAAATTTGTGCACTTGGGGTGTCCCTCAGCCCAGCCTGTGCCCTCTCACAATCTGGGACCCCTCAGGGGATGTCCACCTGCTGGCGTGCCTGGCCAGCCTGGGTGAGGGGCTGATGGCTATTTGCAGGCTGGCCAAGCCCCCCAGTGTGGACCCTTACCCCATTGGGGTGTGGCCAGCCTGAGTGATGGGCTGAGGGCTGTTTTCAGGCTGCCCACAGCCCCTTCAGGTTTTGGGTCCCTACTGGGGTGCCTGGGCAGCCTGGGTGAGGAGCTGAGGGGCGTTTTCAGGCTGGCCACAGTCCCTTCAGGGTTTGGGCCCCTACTGGGGTGCCTGGGTGCAGGGCTGAGGGCCATTTTCAGGTTTTCAGGCTGCCCACAGCTCCCACTGACCCAACGTCCCAGCAAGGCTGGCTGGAAGCAGGTTTCTGGGGATTATTTATCTTCTATAATTGATACACTGTTGCTTTAAGCCCAGGCCTAAGCAGGTAATGAAGCCTCCTGTTTGGCTCAGCTCCATGGCTTCTATAATTGAAAGAATGTTGCCGTGAGCACAGAGAGGCCCAGCCAGCCTAGGCAGGCAGTTTTCTCCATCGCTGGTGCAACGGAAGCCTCCTGTTTGTTTCAGGTCCATGGCTTCTATAATTGCAACTATGTTGCTGTGAGCAGAGAGAGGCCCAGCTGGCCTAGGCAGACAGTTTACTCCTGGTGCAACGGAAGCTGCCTGTTTACTCTAGCTCCATGACTGCCGGCCTCCATCTTGCCTGGGTTCATTTGCATACAGCCACTCTGATTGGCTGGTGGGCGTGGCTTAGGCATCTCAAAGAAATGGTCAATTTCAATATTACTCTTTTATTAGCTAAGGTTCCAAAAGGCTCTGGTAAAGTAATTCTAAGTAAGAGGTTCCAGAATGGTCTACTGATATGTTCCTCTATAAAAATAGGCTTGGCTCATATGGTGTCTGGTGTACCTCTTTTCCCTAGATGCAAGAATTCTGAGATAGGGCTCAGTGACAGACTATTCAGTTTCCACAATCGTGATATGCAAACTGTGGGTATATACATCAATTACACCTGCAGTGTTCTGTTTTACTAGCAAAAAAGGGGGGGCTATAATTACAAGGTTCCCATCCAGTACCCATTTTGTTGCATGGGATTTAGTATTAAGTTTGGGTCCCTTGACACTAAAGCACTCAATACCCAGAATTTGTTTTCATGTGTATAGAACTCATAGGTACAGGGTCTGAAAAGTTAAGCTGAATCTTAAATTAGCCATCTAAACAAAATTAATTAGAGTTTATTTTATAACAGATTGAGATACGGCTAAATAGAAAAGAAATGGGTGATAAATAGTTTAGAGAAAGGGAGAGAGAGAAAGAAAGTAAGAGGAGGAAAGATAAGGGGGAAGAAGGAAACACTTACCTAAGCAATGGCTTGACTACCAAAAACATTTTTGAAGAAATGTACATGATACTTTTAACATCTGTTCATTGTAAAAACACAGAACAGAAACCTATAAATTCAGTAGTTTTACCTAAATTTGTATTTCATGAAGCAAAACCTTCAGATAAATATGAAAAATATTAATATGTAGGCAAGAAATACATAAGTAATTCATGCTTTGCCAAAATGGAGCTCTCTAACCCCATTCCCCTCCTCCAAGATAGAAGCTTAGTCCACAGATTAGAATCACTAAAGTACACAAAATAAAAAGAAACATATCTCCATTTGAATTCTAAGGTACAAGTAATGAAAATCAATTCAAAATGGCTCACATAATAAAGTGGGTTTACTGGCATACGTAAGTGGAAAGTCCAGAGGTGGGGTCTGATTCAGTTACTTTATAATGAAAGCAAGGGCCTGTGTGTTTTCTTTTGTTTTTCTCTGTTTCATTAGCTGCCTCCTAGGGGTAGCTTCCCTAGTCACTGCAAGATGCGACAGCAGTCCCAGGCTTCATGTCCCCACCAACCAGGACTGAGAGCGGGTTGACTTTGCGAAGACCTCTTAAAAGACACCGAGGAGCCTTCTTCCCAAAGTCCTCAGCAAACGTATTGACTGCCTAAACTGGGTCACACAGGCCAGCCCTGAACTAAGCCCCTAGGCACTGACTGCTACTGGGCTAATCATTGTGGCAACATGCAGGAGTTATCTCATTGAGTTTAGATAATCAAGACCCATCTTGGAGCTGAGGGTGAGACCAATTCTTCTCTATCAGAAGACATAGACACTGTCTATCTGCTATGGAAGGGAGTGGGGAGCAGAAGAGATGCTGGAATGGGGACTATTATAATGTCCTCCACACTTCACCTGGTACTGAATTTGACTCAGATCTCCAGTATCAAGGGCAAATATGGAAGTGCATTTTGACTGACACTTGATCATTTAACAAAGACTGATGTTTATTCTTACATAGAGGCAAATTTTCTTGGAGGTAAACTCAAGGAGAAATAGGTCTTAGAACTCTATGTGATGGAAAATGGGTAAAGGTGAGGAGAACAGGCTACGTTTGGAATGATACGTGGAAACACTCAAAAAAAGCCATCCTTACGTTGATCCCCCCAGAAGGCAAAGGATGTGACAGTAAACCTAAGCATAGGGCCGAGATGAAATGGCCCAGATGCTTTCCTTTCAAATATTCTAATTTACTGTAAAGAGCAGGCACTGACTTATCTTAGACTCCTTCTTATGCATCAAATTTCTAAAAATGAGCTTGTCCTCACATGATGAGTTAGTTGGGTGAGCCCTGTGAATGCTGATGTCCAAGGGAATCATTTACCATTTATTCCCTGCCTCTAACTCATGACCTACTCATGTAGTATTTCTTCATTCTTCAGCTGCTGACAAAAATGGAAGGCCAATAACATTTCTGCAGGCCTTAGGACATAGCTATCCCAAAGATGGTATTAGTTTTCTTTGATGTGCACAGACTTCCTCTCTGTTCTAAAAATAAAGCCATATGTAGGAAGTATGTTTGAAATTCTCTGGGCAAATCCAAGATGGTATTTTCACTGTTGCATATTTATATGGTTTTTATAACCCAGCTCTAGGAGTATATGAACATTGCTTTTGCCCACAGGATCAATAGTCACCAACCCAGTGGTTCTCAACCTTCTGGCCCTTTAAATACAGTTCCTCATGTTATGACCCAACCATAAAATTATTTTCATTGCTACTTCATAACTGTAATGTTGCTACTGTTATGAATTGTAATGTAAATATCTGATATGCAGGATGGTCTTAGGTGACCGCTGTGAAAAGGTCATTCAACCGTCAAAGGGGTCGCGATCCACAGGTTGAGAACCGCTGCACTAACCTCTAACAGTATGGAAAAAGATAATATAATATCTAAACAAAATGTAATACTACTGTGCTGGTCTCCACGTACCAGGAAGTCATGGCAGTGAATGGGTGCAGTGTCCCTCTAGTGCCTCAGCAGCCCCTTACAAAGCAGCTGACTTTTGGTTACTTCGGGTCAGGGCAGACCGCCCAACTTCAGGGCATGGTTCTAGGGCCCCAGTGTTCCAAGAGGGAGAAATGTCTCCATATAAAATAGTGGCAGTCAGAAGTATATGGTATTTCCTCTGCTTCCATGGGATTAAGTGAAAGTCTCAACACTCCAGTACTTCTCCAGTGAATAGGATGAGCTACTGGCCTGGTGCTCATCCTTGTAAGATGTAATGGTGAGGTGCTATCTGGAATTAAGATTGCTGCCAAGAGTGTAATGGGAAAGAATTCTGTTTTCAGAGTCACATTTGGGATCCTGGATTCATTTTTCAGTTTCAACACACATTTGACTGACCACTGTGTGCCAGGTTCTGTGCTAACAAATCCTCATAGCTTCAAACAATTCTAGAAAATGGATATTTTTACCTTTATCTTACCTGTGTGGAAGCAAAAGCTCAGGGAGGTTATATCTATTGTCATAGAGCTGGAATGTTATATTTGGGTACCAGACTGAATCTCTTGAGATGTTTATTCCACACGGTGCCATTGACTCTCCTAATGCAGAGTTTGGGGACTTGGAACATCTATATAATAAAAGCGACCATTACAGCAGAACAACCAGAATGACATGTCAGTATGATGTGCACTGACCACCAGGGTGCAGATGCTCAATGCAGGAGCTGCCCCCCCTGATGGTCAATGCATTCCCACAGTAGGAGTGCTGCTAAGCCAGAAGTCATGCTCACGACTGACTGGCAAGTGCAGTGGCGGTGGCGGAAGCCTCTCCTGCCTCTGAGGTAGCAGCTAAGGAGAGGCAAGTCAAGTGAATCAAGTCAAGTGGTAAGGTGTGAGCAGCTGGGCAGTTAGGAGTGAGCAGGTGGGTGGTTAGGAGCAAGGAGGTGGGTGGTTAGGAGTGAAGGGTCCCAGATTGTGAGAGGGTGCAGGCTGGACTGAGGGACCGCCCCCCCCCAAATTTTGTGCATCAGGCCTCTAGTTATATAAATGGATGTGAATGATCATCCTCATTATAGTTAAGCTCTTACTCTGCTCTCAAAAGAGACAGAAGAAATTACATTAAAGGGGGTTATTGGAAGACAGATGGTGGTAAATGTTGTAATGAATGAACACAAGAGGTTTGGAAACCCTAGGGAGAGGATCAACTCTACTGGAATAGGGATGAGGAAAGACTTCAGACAGGTGAAACTATTCCCTGGGGAGGAAGAGCTTTTGAGGTTAACAAGAGCCCCCGACACAGAGATGGAAGCAGGCAAGGGACATATGTGACCAGATAAATCTTTGTTCAGGGGAGGGAGGGGCTGTGCATTATAGGAAATTTAGCAATGTGCCTCCCCTTTATTCACTAGGTGCCACTAGTACATCTCACCCACCCCCTTGTTGTGACAATTAAAAAAGACTCCAGACATATGCCTTAGACAAAGAAGTGTGTGTCAGCAACGGGGGCCTGGCTGGATGTGGGGCCTGGGAAAGACTAGTGTAAGAAGGAGCGTCTGTGAACCCCAGACAGGAGAGGGAACAATGTGTGCCCCGGGTACCCTTTCATCAGCTCCCTCAGCTATGGACTCAGATGACATTAGGACAAATGGAGCCAAAGGTGATCCCACAATGGGGTCCACTGGAAGAATGTCCAGCAGGATCCTGGCTGGGAGTAAAATGTCCACAGGAGAAGAGAAATGACTCCAGGCCTAGGCCATTTGGAAAGGGCAAACTCTTATTCTCTTTTCTCCTTTCTACTGGAAGCAAGAGAGGAGGACACGGGGAATGCTACAGGAGCCTGGAACTCCCAAACCTATTTGGGAGGCTTTGAGGAGACCCGGACTAGGAAAAGTACTGAGTGGACATGTGTCTAGGACTACAGTGTCACTCTTTCCTCCCATTCCTGCACCTCTCATCCTCAGCCTGCTTGCTGTTGCCAGAAAAAGTGGACAGGAATTGGGATACTTACTCCTGGAGGCTGAACGGAAAAGGGAGAAGGGGGTGAAAGTGACAGAATTTTGAGGTTCAAGAGAAGTTCTGACAAGAGTTTACAAAAGGGGCCTTGTTGTTCAGTAAAGAGAAAAATAAGTACACCTGGGCCTGGGGGTTTGAGGACAGTAAAGAAGCAGAGAAATGCATATTCTGGGTAGGGTGCACCACATGACCATTCATTCTGTTTTAGAGCTTCATAACTACAAATGGTGTGGATATTATCACCTTTTTATAGTAGAGGAATATAAGGTATAGGGAGACAAGTAATTTCTTTATTGGCAGGCAAGGGACCTCCCAGTATGACCACAGGCCCCAGGCATGGTTGGCAGTTCCTCCATGCTGTGCCTCCTCTGGGTTCCAGAGTCCACAGCTTCCTGCTCCAGGTGAGCCATAGCTGCCTGCTTCACTAGACCAGATGGTCAGGGGCTGTGTTTTGGGATCTGGGTCTCCAGCATTTCCTTATGTGCCAGGCCCAGCCCCCAAAGCCACCGAGGAAGCAAGTAAGAGTTAATACTGAGGAGAACAAAGGCCGGGCCAAAGCCCAGCTGTGTGGATTTACAGCAGAACTAATGAGCACACCCAGTTACATAAGTGCTTCTCCCACTCCGCTCAGCAGCCACTGGAGCAAAGCAGGGCTCTTTCTTCCCTGTGCTATATATAATCTCTGTTTTGGCAGGGAGCATGCTACAGTTCCACAGCTCTGTTATAATAGATAGTAATTTTTTCTTCAAAGCCCAACAATTGTTTGTTGTTGTTGTTTTTACTATTGATGCCACAAAATAATACTCTGGACTTAGCTTAAGATTTAGATACTTTCCCCACATTTTCAGCATTTTTCTATCTGAAAAAACACTTTTTTTCCTAGTTCCATTTCAGAAGCAAAGAAATAGTGAAATGAGATGCTGAAGAGAAGCTTGCCACATTTCATAATTATAGACTTTGATGCTGGAACCTCAAGGCTCCAATCCTAAATGGGATAGTATTTACCTTTGGTAACTGAACAGGGAATGATCCACTGACCAGAAATATGTTTTTGAAACAGAGTAGGTTAGGTTTGGTTTTGGTTCTTTCCTATCTGTCTCCTAGGCCCTAATCCTGGAATTCATGACCCCTCGAGCATAGAATGAATATTTCATAGGAACAGTCACTCCTTTGTCCTGGGCCTTGTTTGAAGGTGGTTTTTGCTTTAATAAACCTCTTTTGGAGCCCTGGCCAGGTAGCTCAGTTGATCAGAGCATCGTCCTGATATGCCAAGTACAAGAATCAACCAATGAATGCATACATAAGTGGAACAACAAATTGATGTCTATCTGTTTGTTTGTTGCTCTCTCTCTCTCTATCTCCCTCCTTCCTTCTAAAATCAATAAAAAGCATATCCTCCGGTGCGGGGGGTGGGGGGGGGTGGGGAGAATAGTTTAAAAGCACACATTTACTAAAAATTACCATTTTAACTAAAAGCTTTCTAATTCCTGAAAGTCATAGTTTGTTATTCTATAAACTGTTACATATACACACTTACTTGAACATTAAAAAATTATACACATTTAAGTATATGCAGTCATTTATACTTTTTGCTAATTTGGTTGGGCACTCCCCCACACCAATTTTTCTGAAATGGTGAACTACTAATCATGTATTTGACATTTTCATGGGATGTCAGGTGAAAAAGAAAAAATAGGCTTTAAAAATATGAATTGTATCAGCATTAATAGTAAAATCTAAGTATTAGGTTAGTATTAGCAGTATTTGTAGACATAGCTCTTAGAGAGTATTAAGACATTTTGAGACTTGCTAACACTGGTCAGCTCAGTTGTAGCAAGTGCTATTCAAAGTGGCTTGTCACAATGGTTGGTGTCAGATAAACCTGAGTTCCATCTCTGACCTGGCAACTTCCCAGTGCAAGTCACTGGGTCTTGGATGAAGTATTTAACCTTCCACAGCTCAGAATTCTCTATTTCAAACTGGGAATGGTATCAGTGTATACAGTGTAAGGTTCACTGTGAAAAGTAAATAAGACAGTATAAGTGAAAGCATCCTTGTGGGGCATGTTGAAAGTTAAGCAGAAGTCTTGGGCTTCCTGCCTCCTTCCTGGCCCCCTGCAATCCTCAGTCATCTTTGTGGACCCTGTGCAAGAATCTGAACACTGTCCTCCTCTCGCGTATAACTGCGGCTGTGACTTCAGTGACTTCTACTGCCTGTAAACACACACACACACCCTTCCTAATACAGTCCCCTGCATCACAACCACATCTGTCTTTTCAAATCACACAGATCATTGTCTTAAGTGATTCCCTGAAGGATAAACTCTGTCCACTTTAGCCTCAGGTCCTCAGTCCGGTGCTTTCTGAGTTCCTGGCTCTTTATAAACCCTTGTATTCCAACCCTACCTCACCCAGGCCATGCCCCTTTTCAAGTCCTAACACAGTCCCCAAAGCCCACAGCATAAACTTCAAACTGCTTTAAGTGGCATTTGAGACACATGGTATCCGGTCCCTGTCCCTCTCCAGTTTCACTGTCCACCACCCCTTTCTTTCCATACTTTATACCCAAGCAATTATACTTACAGTCCTGGAACTCCCATGCTGTCTCTTCACTTCTCCATCAACTTACATATGCTCCTCTCTTTGCCCAGAATATCTTCTCCTCTCATCTAGTTGGCAAACTCCTAGACAGTCTTTACACTTCACTCTAATGAGTCCATTTCTGTGTCAGTCTATAAAGTACCGACTCTGTGCCTTATACATTCTTGTTATCACACCTGCCATACTGTAATTATTTTTCATGTTTTCTTATAATTCACTAGACCACCATAAGTGTCTTTTTTGGGGGCTAGACCCAGGGTTCAGTCTTACACAGAGCAGTCACTGAGGAAACGGTTGTATTGTTGAACAGAAGAAGCTTCCAGCCTAGCGGGAATGTGGGAATGCGTGCTACAGCAGCAGTCTGCGACTGTGAGATGGCAGAGGGAGAATTCTACCACATCTCCATTTAAAATGGTAAAATGTTGGGGACTGCTAGAACTCAGAAAAAGAAACCCTTTATGTGGTTATAACTCTAACAAGTCAATTACATTTACCTAAAGTCCTTGGAACTCAAAACTGTATTTTTCTTCCCAAAGTGTCCTTTTTTTATAAAGTTTCCTGTTCTGTGGAATGATCGTGGGCACTTTTGCAGTTTTTGGTGATGCCAGTTTATGACTATGTTTTTCTGTTCACTGAACTGGCTCATTTCTTCAGGAGAACAAACTGTTCTGCGATGAAGCAGGAATTGGCTGGGTTCTAACAAAAAGATTTCCCCCGCCCCCTCTCCCCGACAGTGTTTTTGCAAAAGACCCAAGTCAATTTATAGCCAAGTAACAAAAGGTCAGAAAGGTTAGTCAAGCAATGGGCGTAATTCCTGTGTGTCACAGCCAATAAAGGAAATGGGTGGGAATAAATAGTATGCAATATTAACCTGAAATTATTTGTGCAAAACTATTATTATAAACTATACAAAGGGACCCATGGCTTCCAATATAAAGAATTTCCCACTCTGATTTTTTAAAAGTACATTTACTGTGGAAGAACTGAGATGACTTCGAATTTCTCATCTGTAAGTGGAAAATGTAAAAAAAAAAACTTTTCACACTAATTTATGAAAAATCTTGGTCATTGTTTTACAGCCCTGAAATAGAAATGGTCACATAAAAAATTAAATATTCCATAGTTAAGTCACAGTTAAATATAATTTATATGATGGAATTTAATATAAAATATTTGCCAAAGACAAAGAAAACTGACCAAAGGGATACACTAAGAAAAGACTCTATAAATATGTTTTAATCACACTGAAAGTATGACAACTACTGCCTTATTCAATGAGCATAAGAACAAGAAATGCCTGCCTTTGAAGCAGATATAAAGAACTGACATCACCAGCCAAGCAAGCAGATGAATAACAGCCTGTACTGGGCAGCTAACCAGGCCTGTGGAGTAAGGAAGCCTTTCAGAATCCAAGGCTATTGGAAGCAACCCCTACCCCCACCCCACCCTAGTCATGATGTCTACAGTACTCACCATTTAAAACAACCTAATCATCGAAAAGATGAATGGTTAAAGCGAACACTGTCATGGTTTAGACAAGACGATGTAACTTATTTCTCTCCTAGCCTCCTTCCTAAGTACAACTATAAATTCTGGAACTAACACAAGAGGCAACCAAAGGAGAAGGTAGCAAATGGAAGGGAAACAGGTTAAAAATCTCAGGAGTGGAGGAACAACATAGCAGCAGGGCATTTTATGACACTACCACCTCCCATCCCCACTCCATCCAAGTAAAAAATGTAACCCAGGCCCAGTGTTTCCCAAGCACCAACCTAGCAACGAAGGTAACCCAGGTAGGCATATCTTTCCCCATGACAGCATGGGCGTTCTGCTGACTATACCGGGCCAGCTGGAAGCACCAACAAAGAGGATATATCAGGAGCCCACGGATAATGAAATAGGCTGAAAGCACTCTCCCTCCCTGCAAGCCTATAAGAAGTACTCCTCATCCCAGCAGGATGGAGACACCCTTCTCTCACCTAGAGGCACTAGTCAGCATTGTCTGGGGAAACTCCTCCCCCCATTAGACAGCATCAGCAAGGATCAGTGGCAGCCCCAGCTGCAAGAGATAGCCAAGCAGACCAAAATAGTAAAGGCTCTAAAAAGTAAATTGGCATTGGAATCACAGCCTGCAAAAGTAGATACAACCTGTGTGCTAAACTTAATTGGGGTGACTTCCTGGTGAAATAAAAAATTTAAATAGGACCCAGAGTCTCCTAACATAATGGACAAATGTCCAGAATAGAACTGAAAATCACTCAACATACCAAGAACTAGGAAAACCATGACTTGAATGAGAAAATATAAACTGATATGAACATCAGGATAAATCTGATATTGGCATTAGCTTACAAAAGATATTAGAGCAACCATCTTAAAAAGGTTGAAACAAGTAACTACAAATTACCTTGAATCAAATGACAAAATAGTAAAATCCTATCAAAGAAATAGAAGTTATGAAAAAGAACCAAGTGAAAATTATAGAACTGAATGATACAATAAGAAAAATAAAAACTTGCTAAATGGCCCAGTCAGAATGACTCATGAACCAGGAAGTCAGGGTTGGATTCCCAGGTTGTAGGCTCCATGATTGGTGTTTCTATCTCACTCTCTCTCCCTTCTCTCTGAAATCAATAAAAATATATGTTTAAAAAAAAACCCAACTTGCTAGATAGAGTGGAGATGACCGAGGACAGAAAGTGAACTTGAAGATAGATCAATAACACTTATCCAATATGAACAAAAGAGAGTAGACTGAAAATAAATTAACAGAGACTCAGGCACATGTGAGACAACAACAACAACAACAAAAAAATTAAATGTTCACATCATTAGAGTCCCAGAAGGAAAGTAGAAAGAGAGGGGATGAAAGAGTACAGACAGTCCTTGGGTTATGTTGGACTCAAAGTACATTGTTTCTGGTTACATCACCATCTCCCATCCTATCTAATAAAAAGGGAATATGCAAATTGACCATCATGCCAAATGGGCCAGGGCAGGGGACCTGAGGCTGTGCCCCCACCTGGTGGGGCTTGACAGGGGACCTCAGGCCACACCCCCCACCCTGGCACTGGGCCAGGGGACCTGCGGCCACACCCCCTGCCCCAGCGCCAGGCTGGGGGACCTGAGGCCCACCCTCTGCCCAGCAGAGCTTGATGGAGGACCTGAGGCTGCGCCACTCACCTCGCAGGGTTTGACGGGGGCTTTCAGGCTGCATCCCCGCCCAGCAGAGTTTGACGGGGGACCTCAAGGCGTGCCTCCACCCCAGTACAGGCTGGGGTACCTCAGGCTGCACTCCCTGCCCCAGCCCAGGGAATCTCAGGCCATGCCCTCTGCCCAGTGGGGCTTGACGGGGAACACCAGGCCAGGGATCCTGAGTGTGTGCTGGGGGACTTGAGGCTATGCCCCCCGCCCAGTGCCAGGCCAGGGGACCTGAGGCTGCACCCCCCTCCCCCCCATCCAGCAGGGTTTGACAAGGATGGGGCCAGCTGAGTCTGGATCTCGCCTAGTGGGGGTGGGGCTGGCTGGGTCTAGGTCTTGTATGATTTTGAGGTGCCATGGGTGGGCAGGGACTTGACTCTGGATTCCACGACATAGCCCAAACTCTGACAGGAGGAAGATGTTCGTATACATTTTACTAATTTTCTTTAATCTCTGACATTTCTATTATAGAGAAAGGGCAAATAGTAATATTAAAATATTTTCTCTAATCCTCTTTTAACATGCACAAATTTCATGCACTGGGCCACTAGTTTATTTGTTTAAAAAAGAAAGTTCCATCATATTGACATATGTACATATGTGCTTTATGTTTTTAGTTATTTATTTACCACAAGTAAAGGTCAGGAATTGTTATCTCTCTTTAAAATTTTTTTTACTACTTCACTTCATTACTGCTCTGTATGTGCTCCATGTGAGTGACGTAGGTGCTTATGCAGGAGGTTCTGACTTATGGCGAAAATCACGTTACGTCATACCGTAGGAATGGATCTCTGACGTAACCCAAGGATCTACTATATTTAAAAAGATAATGGGTTAGAATTTCACAAACCTGGTAAAAAACATAAACCTGTAGATTCAAGAAGCTGGGCAAATCTCAGAAAAGATAAACCCAAAGAAATTCATAGCCAGGACATATGATACCTACGTTTCTGATAATTAAAGACAAAGAAAAACCCTTGGAAGCAGAGAAAAGCAACATATTGCCTATAAGGAAACATCAATGCAAATGACAACAGATCTCTTATTTGAAACAATGGGGGCCAGAAGGAAGTAGCACAACATTTTCAAAGTTACTAGTAAAAGAAAAGAACTGTCAACTATGAATTCTATATTTGGGGAAACTGTACTTCAAGACTAGAGGGGGAAAGACATTCTCAGACTAAGAAAAACTAAAAAAATGTGTCGCTGGAAGACCTACCCTCAAAGAATGGCTAAAGGAAGTTCTTTAAATAGAAAGAAAATTATAAAAGAAGAAATACTTGAGCAACAGGAAGGAATAAAGAACAGAAAAAGTCCTGGACAGGTAGCTCAGTTGGTTAGAACATGGTCCTGATATGCCAAGGTTGTGAGTTTGATCCCTGGTCAGGGCACATTCAAGAATCAACCAATGAATGCATAAATAAGTGGAACAATGAAACAATGTCTCCTCTCTCTCTCTCTCTCTCTCTCTCTCTCTCTCTCTCTCTCTCTCTCTCTCTCTCTCACACACACACACCCCCGATAAACAAAAACTTTAAAAAAGAACATAAAAGCAACTTTCTAGGTAATGATATTTTGGTAAGTATTTGGTTACACAGGTGTATGCGTTTGTTAAAACTCAACAAATGTACAGTTAAAATTTAACTACAAATTTGACTACAAATGTACAAATATTACCTCAAAAGAAAAAATACTATAAAACAATTAGTGATACACATGCTGAAGCAGTCAGGGGAAATACATAACAAATATGATGAACAGATGGTTGGTTAGAGGACTAGGAAGCACATGGAGTAAAATGTTAATGGTCAAAACCTGGTAGTGGATAATACTGCTGCTCATTCTAAGTTCGTTCAACTTTGCATCATGTTTAAAATTCTAATAATAAAAAGTTTGAGAAGAATTTCCTACAGAAAAAAATGAACAACATTCTATACACATTAGTTCTCTTCCTGCACCCTCTCCCTGTTGTTATATATCTATTTGTTCATTTACCTGTAAACACTAGGCACATACTGCAGTATTGCCTAGTACAAGTTGCTTAACCTCAGGCCCATTGAGTCTCAGTTTCCTCATCTGTGGAATAATAACTATGTGGTTCAGGGGATTTTTGTGAAGATTACGATGATAAACAGAACACTCAAGCCAGTTCCTGCCAGTATAGCATGCAGTAAAGAGCATGGGCATTATAGCGTATTATTCCAGTATCAGGTAGTGGTTAGAAGCCATGACTCCTATCTGACTGCCTGGGTTCAAATCCTAACTCCGTCATTTTGTAGCTTTGGGCAAAATTCTTACCCTTCCTACCCAAGACCAAATAGTTTCTCTAACCTATGATGTTTTTTTACTTAAATTTTTAAAAAATGAGACAGAGAGAAAGCAAAATATGTTTGTGTAGAATCTTTTCAAAGGTTTCTTTTTTAAACAAATTTTAAGTTTTTACCTAATTTTAGACTTATAAAAAACGTTGCAGCCCAGCCCACATGGCTCAGTGGTTGAGCATTGACCAATGAACCAGGAGGTCACAGTTCAATACCCGGTCAGGATACATGCCTAGGTTGCAGATCGATCCCCAGTGGGATGGGGAGGGAGGCATGCAGGAAACAGCAGATCAATGATTCTCTCTCATCACTGATGTTTCTCTCTCTCTCTCTCTCTCTCTCTCTCTCTCTCTCTCTCTCTCTTTCTCATCTCCTTTCCTCTCTAAAGTCAATAAAAATATATACCTTTTTGTTAAGTTGCAAAAATAGTCCAGAGATTTCCTTATATCCCTGACCCAGCTTCCCTTTATGTTCACACCTTGCATAACTATAGTACATTGAACAGAACCAGGACATTGGTACAATACTATTAACTAAACCAGAGAGCTGATTCAAATTTCACCAGCTTTTTCTATCAATGTCTTTTTTCTGTCTAGAGATTAAGAATCCCCACTGCACTTAGTTGTCATACCTCAGTATCCTGCAGTCTGTGACAGTTCTTTAGTCTTTTCTTGCCATTCATGTTCTTGACAGTTTTCAGAGCATTGATCAGTTATTTTATTGAATGTCCCTTGATTTGGGTTTACCTGATGTTTTCTCATGATTATACTGGGGTTTAGTCATTTTTGACAAAAATACCTCAGAAATGATTCTGTGTTCTTCTTAGTGCATCATGATGTTGTTATGTATTACTAGTGGTGTAGATCTTGACCACTTGGTTAAGATGGTTTCTCTACTGTAAAGTCACTACCTTTTCTTTCCTTTATAGTTAATCAATATGTTGAAGGAATTTATTTGAAACTATGCAAATTCTATTAAAGGTTTCTTAAAGAACTACTGGCTCCCTCATTCACAAGCCTCCTTACTTTCCTTTAAAAAAACTCCAGGAGTTCATTTATTAAGTCTAATAGTTTTTTGATGGAGTCTTTAGGTTTTTTTTATGTACAATAAATGAATTCGGCAATGTAGCAGGATACAAAATTAAAGCCAAGAAATCTATGGCATTTCTATACACCAATAGTGAATTTATAGAAAGAGAGACTAAGAAAGCAATCTCATTTACCATCACACCAAAAAAATTAAGATACCTAGGAATAAACTTAACTAAAGAGGTAAAATACCTCTACTCAGAAAACTACAGGACGTTGAAAAAAGAGATAGAGGAAGACGTAAACAGATGGAAGAACATACCATATTCATGGATTGGTAGAATCAACATCATTAAAATGTCCATACTACCCAAAGCAATCTACAAATTCAACGCACTCCCCATTAAAATACCAATGGCATATTTCACAGACCTAGAATGAACTCTCCAAAAATTCATCTGGAATAAAAAAAGATCCCAAATAGCCACAGCGATCCTGAGAAAGAAGAATAAAGTAGGTGGGCTCTCAATGCCAGATATCAAGCTGTATTACAAAGCCACTGTTCTCAAAACTGCCTGGAACTGGCACAAGAACAGACATATAGATCAATGGAATATAACAGAGAACACAGAAACTGACCCGAACTAATATGCTCAATTAATATTTGACAAAGGAGGCAAGAACATACAATAGAGTTAAGACAGTCTCTTCAATAAATGGTGTTGGGAAAACTGGACAGATACATGCAAAAAAAATGAAACTAGACCACCAACTTACACCATACACAAAAATAAACTCAAAATGGATAAAGGACTTAAATGTAAGATGGGAAACCATAAAAATACTAGAGGAATCCATAGGCAACAAAATCTCAGACATATGCTGAAGCAATTTCTTCACCAATACAGCTCCTAGGGCACTGGAAACTAAAGAGAAAATAAACAAATGGGATTACATCAAAATAAAAAGCTTCTGCACAGCAAAAGAAACCATAAACAAAACAACAAGAAAGCCCACTGCATGGGAGAACATATTTGCCAATGATATCACCAATAAGGGTTTAATCTCCAACATTTACAGGGAACTCATACAACTTAACAAAAGGAAGATAAACAATCCAATCAAAAAATGGGCAAAGGACCTAAATAGACACTTTTCAAAAGAGGACATTCAGAAAGCCAAGAGACATATGAAAACATGCTCAAAGTCACTAATCATCTGAGAGATACAAATCAAAACTACAATGAGGTACTATCTCACACCTGTCAGAATGGCTATCATCAACAAATCGACAAACAAGTGCTGGAGAGGATGCAGAGAAAAAGGAACACTCGTGCACTGTTGGTGGGAATGCAGACTGGTGCAGCCACTATGGAAGACAGTATGGAGTTTCCTCAAAAAGTTAAAAATAGAACTCCCATTTGACCCAGTGATCCCACTTCTAGGAATATATCCCAAGAAACCAGAAACACCAATCAGAAAGGATATATGCATCCCTATGTTCATAGCAGCACAATTTACCACAGCTAAGATTTGGAAACAGCCTAAGTGCCCATCAGCAGATGAATGGATTAGAAAACGGTGGTACATCTACACAATGGAATACTACGCTGCTGTAAAAAAGAAGGAATTCTTACCATTTGCAACAGCATGGATGGAACTGGAGAGCATTATGCTAAGTAAAATAAGCCAGTCAATGAAAGAAAAATACCACATGATCTCACTCATTTATGGATAATAAAGACCATTATAAACTGATGAACAAAAATAGATACAGAGACAGAGCAGCATCGAACAGACTGTCAAACTACAGTGGGAAGGCCAAGGAGGGTTGGGGTGGGGGGTAAGAGATCAACCGAAGGACTTGTATGCATGCATATAAGCATAACCAATGGACACAAGACACTGGGGGGTAGGGGAGGCAGGGGGAAGGTCAAGGGTGGGGGGAAGGGAGACATATGTAATACTCTATGTAATACTTTAAGCAATAAAACAAAATTTAAAAAAAACAACAACTCCAGGAGGTTAGGTGACATGATTTCCCCATACTATTTCTCTCATGCAAGTTCTTTGTTATTACTTTGTTAGCTCAGTGAGTTTTATTTTTCTTCTGCTTATAAAAATAGCATATCTTCATGGCAAAACAAATTGTGAGGAGCTCATAACTACACCTTTAGAGATTGGTGCCTGTTAGGAACTGTTTGTGTCCCCATCCCCAATCCAGGTTGAAATTCTAACCCCCAATGTGATGGTATTTAGAAGGTGGAGCCTTTGGGAGGTTATTAGCTCATGAGGGTGAAATTCTTATAAAAAGGATTAGTCCCAGAGAGCTCTCTCATCCCTTCCCACCATATGAGAATATAAGAAAAAACCCAGAAGAAAAGAGGGCTCTCACCAGAATCTAAGCATGCTGACACCCTGATCTCAACTTCCAACCAAAAGAATGAAAAATATCTGTTGTTTATAAGCCCCCCAGTCTATCTCTGGTATTTTATTAGGATAGCTTGAACTAAGACAGCAGTATAGGTATCCTGGGGGGGGGTGTGTATTCCAGTGAACCTTTTCTTTTTAATACCATTTGAAGTCAGACACCATGGGCTTAATTAAATCTCAGCCCCACCATGCACTTCAGGCAAGTTACTTAATTTTGCATATTGATTGGTCAGCATCTGCTATTTGCAGATGGGATGAGCAAAATTAAATAACATTTTTGGAAGAAATATTCAATAAGGTAAAAATAAAAATTGTATGGCCTATATTTAATAAGAAAAGCCAGCTGAATACTGCCATGGGGAAGGTGAGGTCTCTCAGTGGACACCTGCAACTCCAGATGCCACATCTGGACCAAGGTGAAAATTGTTCATTGTTGAATTCCTTAAAAACTCCCAATCTCATCTGAGTCAGACATTTTTTACATTCTGCCTCAAAAAACACCTCATCTGCCGCTTCTCCATCACAGTTGCTACCACCTTGTTCAAGTTCCCATTGTCTCTCACCTGGATGACTGCCACAGCTGCTTAACCGACTTCCTCCCTGTAGTTCATGCTGCAGAGGACAGAGTTATGCTTCTAAAACCAAAGTTGAGCATGAGCATGATGCTCCCTGCTTTAAAGCCTTTGTGGTGCAGCCCACAGGACACAAACTCAGACTTACTGGCCAGGCATTCAAGGCACTTGACCACGTGGCCCCAATATCCTTTTGTCCAGTCTCATCTCCAACCACTTGGTATCTTTAGTTTGATGAACTAGGGCAATGAACTTGAGTATCTTCAGTCTTATCCATTATCTCACAAAGCCCTGCTGGTACTGTAACACTCAGCTCCCAGCATGCCTTCACTCACTCAACAAACATCACTCCTTCCTCCCTCCCTGCTTCTGTGTCTCCAGGACACCTAACATGTCATATAGATTTTGCCATTATTGATCTGCATGCAGGCCACCTCTTCATCAGAAAGGGGATCTTGAAGGCAGGGACAGACTGTCTTTATCTTTGTATCTCCTGCACCTAGCTCAGTGTCAGTCCAGCTTGGAGTGAGGCCTTGGTGATTGTTAAATGAATCATAAGCAGCAAAATACTTATGGCTGATACTAACAAGAATTGATACACTTCATAGAACACATGTAAAACATGAAAGGAAAAAATAATAGGGATAGATAAGGAATAGGAAGAGCAGATGCCAAAAGAGAGAGTAACTGAGTTTCCATATATGCAAGGAAAGGGAAGTTCCTGATTTTGCTTTAATAATAGTAAATAAATGTAGAAACAAATGTTATTTTTAGCACTAAATTCAAAAGAGAATTCAAAAGTTTGTTCACCTTTAAAATTTGTCTTAAAGTGAAAAGGAAGGAAAAACCTTCCATATAACAGAACAGAAGAGACAGGAAATATAAAAATTAAGATAAAAAATATAAAAACTATATACAGAAAATATAACAATTGCACTATCAACCATAAGTTAAAGATTATAAATTCACACATAAGTAAATTATAGAATCTTCAAGATTGTTTAAACAGGAGGACAAGCTTTAAGTATTGATAAAAACATTAAAAAAAAATAAACACACAACTAAATAATATTGAGAAACAAACAACCAAAAAAACTTAGAGGAACTTTTTAAAAAGAAAAGAATTAGATATTTGAAAGGAAAAAACAAAACTTTGGAAGGACCACAAGACACTGGCTGCCTATGGAGGCAGACAAGACCTATGGACACGACAGAATGATGCCAGCAAGAGAGAGTCTCTGCCCAAGTGCTATGAGACAGGAGGTATGCATGAGGATTTAATAGAGGCTGATGGGATACAGAATTACCTGCACATCTGCATGAGTTTATATGTGAGATAAATTCCTAGAAAAAATGCAATTGCTGAATTAAATGGTATGTACCTTGAAAAGTGAAAGATTAATCTACAAATATGTTAAAGGTGAAACAGAAAAAGCATGATGTGTAGAATAAATAAAATATCATACTTGATAGAAGTGGGATGAGAAAAATGAGGTAAGGTGGAGCTAGGCAAGATACTAGGTATAGACACTGACATACAGAAAACTGGCTTTGTCCTTCCCATTAACTTTGCCCCCACAGCAGAAACCTGAAGGAGGAGGAGGACAGGAACCATGTGCCTATCTGGAAGAAGATTTTTGGGCAGGACTCAGTATGATATCATGAGCCTTAGAAAATGTGTGTACAAATTTACTTGCAAATAAACTTGTCTTCTGTTATTTTTAGTTTAGAGGACTAATATACAAAGCCATGAAATACTTTTTTAACTCAAGCTGCCAACTCAGTTAAAGAATGAGCAAGCTGGAATACATCATATATTTAACAGCAGCCTTACTGTAATCCACCATAAGGCAGAAAGTTCCAGAAGCTAGAATTTCCCATGGGCTGGTGGCCCCAGGCTTGTGGAGGAGTTGCCATGTCTAAGTCAGGATGCTGTGCGCAAGCTTCCAGCACTATTACCACCAATGATTCAATTTCCTCCACTTTCTTTCCAAATATTTCTACTGAGTATACTGGAAAAGAGCTCTTAATGTTATAATGAAAAGTTATGTAATGGATTTCCTTTATTTAAAAATGTTAACAACAACAAAAAACATCCAAATCTAAGCTTGTGAGTGCTGAAAAACAAAATAAACTGAGTTCCCAACTAAATTAACAATAATAAAATTTTGTTAGGGACATCTACTTCATAAAGTGAAGACTATGTCTATTTACATTGATTGATTTGCCAGTCTGCTTTGTTTTTTTTGTGTTTTTTTTTAGTTGAAGAATTTTTTTAATTAAATTTATTACAATGACATTGGTTAATAAAACTACATAGGTTTCAATATACAATTCTATAATAGATCATCTGTATATTGTATTGTGTGTCCACCACCCAAAGTCAAGTCTTCTTCTATCACCATACACTTGATCCCCTTTAGCCTTTACTAAACCCCAAAGCTCCTTCCTTCTAATAACCATGATACTGTTGTCTGTATTTATGAGTTTATGTTTGTTTTTTCTTATTTGTTTGCTTGCTGATTTTACCTTTATATCCCATATATGCATGAAATCATAAGGTTCTTGACTTTTTTGTCTGACTTATTTCACTTAACATGATATTCTCAAGGTTCATCCATGTTGTTGCAAATAGCAATATTTCATCTTTTATTATGGCTGAATAATATTCCATTGCGTATATGTACCCCATCTTCTTTATCCAAACATCTATGGAAGGACCCTTCAGATGTTTACATGTCTTGGCAACTATGAATAATGCTGCAGTGAACATAAGGGTGCATATATCTTTGCAAATACATGTTTCCAAGTTTTTTTGATAGATACCCAGAAGAAGAGCTGCTGGGTCATATGGTAAGTAATTCTATTCTTAATTTTTGAAAGAATCTCCATACTTTTTTTCTATAGTAGCTGTACCAGTTTATATTCCCACCAGCAGCAAATGAAGGTTCCTTTTTCTCCACAACCTATCCAATACTTATTATTTGTCTTATTGATAACATGTATGAGATGTATCTCATTGTAGTTTTGATTTGCATTTCCCTAACAGCTAGTGAAGTTGAATATCTTTTCATATATCTGTTGACCATTTACATGTCTTCTTAGAAGTGTCTGTTCAGGTCCTCTGAATTATTGCTTCGAGAGCCTTTCTCCATAAGCTTTCTTATTATCTTCTCCCCGCTGAGTATAATTTCAACTCTTCCTCAGATCCTGTGATGCGTGTTCTGATGGCAGGCACAGCTCCTCTGTCACTGTCCACTCTCTCTGCAATGGCCCACAATGGCCCTCTCCATGGTGCCATAGCCATGGCTGAAGTGTGGGAGTTGCTGAGTTGTGGAATCTGGAGAGAGAGGGGTGTCCAGGAGAGGTGGCGAGTTTGGTGCTGACTCATGCTGGAGCCTGGGACCTGGGCAGCCATTGTCTGCTTTGGTTTTAGCATTAAATTTAGCAATGAAAAAAATGTTTACTGTACTTGAGGACATTGCTGCCCATCTCATAGAATGTAACTTGAAAAACTAGTGTTCAAATTAGTGTTCTAGTTTTTCAAGTTATTTAATAAAACAAAGGTATAAGTTCTACATTCAGATTTAAAGTTGACCTTGGACTAAATCTGCATATCACAGAGACACAACTCTACCTTTATAATACACAGTTGTCAACCTAAGACATACCAGGTTCCTAGGTGATTCAAGAAATCACAGAAATTGCATATTTAATATAGATTTTTAGGTTAATTCAAAGCAAATCATGTGATCAATGAGCTCAGCAATAAAAATGGAAGGAGGATAAAGTAACAAAAAGTTTAACAGCAATACAAGGACTAAATATTATGACAAATATTACAGCAAGAGACGTGCTAAAATTTAAAAGCATACTAGTTAACTGGGAAATATACTTTTTTCTTACTTCATTGGTTTCTTCAGTATCTCTCTTCACTTTATAGAGTTCCGTGTGCATCTTTAAAGGTTCACTTGTTGTTGCTTCTGCAGTTGCAATTCACTCCTGTAAAAGAAGCGGCATATCATCACTCCATGAGAAAAAAATCAAGTATATTCTAAGAAGGTGAGTTATCCAGTCTCATCAATCTCTTTTCCTAATTCGTTTTCACCAGAACTACACACAAACAGAAAAGCCAAGGTGGTGGAGAGAGTAAAAAGAGGCCATTAAAATGCAAACTAGACAGTTAAAACTACTTAAAATGCTAGTAGAAACTGAAAAATATAAATGGAAATAAGGCAAAGTCATTGTCTCTTATAATAGATCAGAACAAGATGATACATTAAAATCTGTAATTTTAACACTCTTTGCACCAATGAGTTTCCCTCTCTCCCTCCTAGCTAAGTTTGAGATGGCTTAGCAGAAACGATAAAATTAACTGACATATGGCCTTACAACTTCAAGGCTGCGCATCTTCAAGGATATGTTCTTTTTCACCACTTTTCCATTCAAAGCTCTGGGGTTTTCCTGGCATGGAAGCTAGAGGTACCACAATGTTCTAGGTTGTGTGTTCTAGGCCAAAAACTATGTTATCTTTATCTTTGTTTCTGACCCTTATCCCTACGTTTTCACCTTCTGCCCAGAGCCAATGAAGAACACACAATAACTCTTGGAGTAAAAAATAAGACAGTAACAATGTTTAAAAAAAAAAAACAAAAAAAAAAAAACTCCACCAGAGATGCTTCATGTGATCTTATAATTACTTGGGAAACAGTTGAAAAACCAATTCTTTTGAGTTCTTTACTTCTTTTCCAAAGCATTTTCTTTGGTTGAAATGTCCACTAGCGGTATAATGGCCTTAAAGAGAATATGCCAGAGGATCTTAGATCTTCAAACAGAACAATGTATTATTCTGACCCCAGAAAGCGTCAGAACTACGGGTATCTGTAAATGCAAACAAGTTTGCCCCTCAAAAAAGCACCCCTCACCAAAGTAGCTCCTACTTATCTTTCACCGTCATTCTTATGTCTTTAACATACATATAGCTAGCTTTGATTCTGTCAGACACTGTTCTAAGAGCTTTAATTAAATTGACTAATTCTACCTTTATAACAACCCTATGAGGTAGATTCTAGTATTCAAATTGTCCAGATGGGAAAATTAAGGTACAGAAAGGTTAAGTAAATTGTGCAAGGAAATTCACTAAGCACTGTTCACAGGCAGAGGTTCTTGGGCAAATGTAAGCCATGTAAGCTGCAGTCTCGTCCACCTATTTCACTTTCCTCTACTGCTGCCATTGTATAGTAGCTCAATGTTTAGAATTAGCTTTTGTTGGAAATTTTTCCTAATTAATACTTTAGAATGTTTAGAATTAGCTTTTGTTGGAAATTTTTCCTAATTAATACTTTACTGAAAAACAACTTTTAACTCTCCACAACTTAAAGACTGACCTTTTCTTATTTAAAAAAATTATCCAGTGCACATCACAAAAAGAAAACCATAATTTTATGGAAACCAGAAGCAATAACTATTTTAAGCTGAATACTCATATTCACCCACTACTTTAGCTTATTAGATTTATTCCAGACAGTTTGCTACGCTTACTAATTTCCTTCTAACTTTAAAGTCACAAGGCCCTGGCTCAAGCAAAATTTATTCTTTTACTCTCTAGTTCAGGTGATTGGGGCATGATGCTAACTAATGATGCTAGAAGCTGTAGGTTCAATCCACTAGAAATCAATTAGATTTTTGGCTTCAAGTCTACAAACTCTTAGTTGGGATGGCACATTGTGGATCCTAAGAGGAACCAGGTGGGAGTGTGCGAGACAGTACAGATACATCTGCAGGAGGAATGAGTCCACATATAACACTGGAATAGAAGCAGGACAGGGGGAGAAGCATCAACTTTATTCATAAAGAAAAGCTTCATGATCATATTGGCAAAGCAGTTCTACCCTTCTGAGTAAGAAGTTCTCAATCTCAGACCTTTTGCTAGAATCTAACCTAAAGTCCCTCCAAAAACCAGGTGTAAGATTAAAAAAAAAAGAAGAAGAAGAAAGTAAGGTTTTTAGTTTTTGCACAGCTCTGCTTAATTGATCAAAAACAGGATTTTCTTTTTTTGAATTTTTATTTCTGACATCAATTCCACTGACAATGAAAAGTATTTGTGATAGTTTTAGATAGTCACAAAAATCTCTAGCAGTGCAGCATAGCAAATCATCAGAAAAATCTTACTACAGCCCTAATCGATTTGGCTCAGTGAATAGAGCATGGGCCTGCGGACTGAAAGGTCCCAGATTCGATTCCGGTCAAGGGCACATCCCCAATAGGAGGTGTGCAGGAGGCAGCTGATCAATGTATCTCTCTCATTGATGTTTCTACCTCTCTATCCCTCTCCTTTCCTCTCTCTGTAAAAAAAATCAATAAATATATATTTTTAAATCTTACTACAATTCCATATGTATATCCTAGATTCTTTTTTTAAAAAAAAAATTTACTCTTAATCGTTATAAAACCAAAATCTGCTCCATCTCCAAATAATATTATTTTAGACATGCTTTCTCAAATTAAATTTAAAAACCAACCAATATCAGTCGAAATCAAACTTTTAAACCTAGGGCCTGTACAAGATATAAATTTTACCAGCTTATACAAATAAAAATAAAAAACCAAAACTATATTCCTTAATTGTTATTTGAAAAGAAACCCACTTGGGATAATCCATCTTCCAGTTTTCCTGCCCACAGGTGGAAAGAACTTTCCCAATGTTCTAATACTACAAAGCACATGGGTTCCTACAGTCACAAGGTAACTAGGACAGCAAAGCCACAGTTATTTATGAGATCACAAAAACTTTATGATGTAATTTTCAAAAATTGAGGTAAAATTGAAGTAGCATAAATTTAACCCTTTTAAAGTATACAGTTCAGTGGCATTCACAATGTTGTACAACTGTCACCTCTATCTAGCTCCAAAGCATTTTAGTCGCCCATTGAATTCATTAAGCAGTCACTACCATTCCCTATTCCACTAATATGTTTTATTGCCTCTATGGATTTACTTTCCATAATATTTCATATAAATGCAGTCACACAATATGTGACCTTTTGTGTCTACCTTGAAGAGAGGTATTCAAACAAATACATGTACACAAATGTTTATAGAGGTACTAGAGGCCTGGTGCATGAATTCATGCACGGGTGGAGTCCCTCGGCCTGGCCAGCAATTGGGGCTGTCTTGCCCAGTCCCTATTGGGGCCAGCTTGGGAGGGTTGGGGGGATGGGGGACTGCAGGATGTTGGCTGGCCACAGGAGGTTGGCTGTGGGAGCGCACTGACCACCAGGGGGCAGCTCCTGCATTGAGTGTCTGCTCCCTTGTGGTCAGTGCACATCATAGCGAACAGTCAACCAGTCGTTCAGTTGACCAGTTGTATCGGTCACTTAGGCTTTTATATACCATACAGATTATTCATTTCTGCTAAAAAGGCTACCAGGATTCTGGTAGAGCTTGCATTTCCCTGGTTATAGTTTATTTTCATCATCTTTAGTTCCTAGTAGAGGAATTGCTATCACACGCCTTATATGCTCAATGATAAGAGTAAATTTTTTAACAGGCTTCATAGAATGGTATCATGGATTATCTACTCTAATAAAAGAGTAATATGCAAATTAACCACCACTCCGAGACACCTAAGCCATGCCCACCAGCCAAGCCACAACCCCAGCCAATCAGAGTGGCTGTATGCAAATTAACCCAGCCAAGATGGAGGCCGGCAGCCATGGAGCTAGAGTAAACAGCAGGCTTCCATTGCAACTGCCTGCCTAGGCCAGCTGGGCCTCTACTCATGGCAACAATGTTTCAATTATAGAAGCCACGGAGCTGAAGCAAACAGGAGGCTTCATTACCTGCCTAGGCCTTCACTCAAGGAAACAAAGTTTCAATTATAGAAGATAAATAAACCCCAGAAACCTGATTCCTGCCAGCCTCGCTGGGACCTTGGGTCAATGGGAGCTGTGGGCAGCCTGAATATGGCCCTCAGCCCCTCACCCAGGCTACCCAGGCACCCCAGTAGGGACCCAAACCCTGAAAGGGATGTGGGCAGGCTGAAAACGGCCCTCAGCTCCTCACCCAGGCTGCCCAGGCACCCCAGTAGGGACCCAAAACCTGAAGGGGCTGTGGGCAGCCTGAAAACAGCCCTCAGCCCATCACCCAGGCTGGCCACACCCCAATGGGGTGAGGGTTCACGCTGGGGGGCTTGGCCAGCCTGCAAACAGCCATCAGCCCCTCACCCAGGCTGACCAGGCATGCTAGCAGGTGGACATCCCCAGAGGGGCCCCAGACTGCGAGAGGGCACAGGCCAGGTTGAGGGACCTCCCAAGTGCACAAATTTTTGTGCACTGGGCCCCTAGTGTGTGTGTGTGCACGCGCGCGTGCGTATATATATATATATATACACACACACACACATATATATATATATATACACACACATACATACATACACACACAGTGTCTGGAATGGTGGAATGACTAGAACGACCAGTGGCTATGACACACATTGTGGCATCTAACAGACCTGCTCCGGGCCCCAATTGGCCCCCTCCACCCCAATTGGGGGAGGGACCTTCCAGCCAACCTCCTGCAGCTCCTTCCCCTGGCCAGACCCACTCCTGATCGGCCCTCCCCAGCCCAACCAGGGGTGGGGTCAGCCAGCCAACTTCCAGGGGCCCCTCCCCCGCACTGGCCCAGCCCAATGGGCCTCCATTGGGGCAAGCCTCCCAGACCCCACCAATGCACGAATTCATGTACCAGGCCTCTAGTAAAATCCATAATAGACTCCCTCTTGACATGAGCTTTGCAACAAATTCTTCTAGAACTGGAAAGCCCTTATAACATGGCAGGAGAAGCGGGTACCCTCTCCTTTAACCCTGCCCTTGCCTAATGAGGGCCCTGTCTTCAGCACCCACACAATTTCCCATCTTCTAAGAGTGTTTTCAAAATGCTGACTGAATAGCTGTATTTCTCCCTCCACACTTCCTCAGCTCTGTGTACTCAGTAAACCTGAACTCTGTGTCAAGATTCAGGGGACAGGTGGGATAAAGGCCATATTCTCCTTGGCTGGTGGTAGCACAAAGGGAATGTACTCCAAGGGAATGATACGGGGGGAGGGGGGTGCTGTACCCAATTCTGTCCCAGAGGGAGACATCCTGGGTCTCACAATTCCTGCTCTTGGGTAATATGCTAAGTATCTAAATGTATGACAACCATTTAAGGCTAGGGAGAGTATTTTTTCCAATTATCCAAACATCTGCCCATTTTTTTATGTAGCCTGTACTGGAAGAGCAGTGAGGGGCTGCATAGCAAATGCTTCAAGTCATCTGGTGCTCCTTATCCCAGATGCCCAGCAGAAGGGAGCCCAGATGGACACTTGGTGATACTTACTGCAGGGCCAGCTGGGGAGGAACCATCCCACCCACTCTGTGTCATCAGCACTCAGCATTCTGAGTAACCCTGAACAACTGCTGTGATAGCTTTCTCTAAGTTTCCCTCCCTCCCTCCCTCCCTCCCTCCCTCCCTCCCTCCTTTCTTTCTTTCTTTCTTTCTTTCTTTCTTTCTTTCTTTCTTTCTTTCTTTCTTTCTTTCTTTCTTTCTTTTTTTCTTTCTTTCCTGTCATTTTCTTTCTATAAAAGGAGCTTTCCATTAATTTGCAGGCTTGCCACTCTGTGCCCAGGCACTGAACTCCTGAGGCATCTGTCCTGGATTTGGCAGACCCATTTAGTTTTGTTCTCTGCTCTCTGTGGTGCTCTTGGTTACAATCTCCCTCCTGGAAACAAGCCTTTAACTGTCAGCAAATGCCTGATTTGCAAGCACTATTACACAGGAAAAGAGAAGCAGGGGGGCATGACGGAGTTTATGGCACAGCTACAAATTAACCATCCCTGGGTTAAAAATAGTCCAAACCTGGCCTGGCTGGCATGGCTCAGTAGTTGACCATCAACCTATGAACCAGGAGGTTATGGTTTGATTCCCGGACAGGGCACATACCCGGGTTGTGGGTTCTATCCCCAGTGGGGGCGTGCAGTAGACAACTGATCAATGATTCTTGCTCATCATTGATGTTTCTCTCTCTCTCTCTCTCCCTCTCCTCCCTCTCCCTCTCCCTCTCCCTCTCTCTCTTTCTCTCCCTCTCCCTTCCTCTCTGAAATCAATAAAACAATATTTTTTAAAAATAAAATAAAATAGTCCAAACCTGGGCACATCCTACATGTCTATAAACATGAGGATGGATAAACAAATGGTGGTATTCATACAATGAAATACCACTCAGCAATTAAAAAGAAAGAGTAGGTTTCTGATATATACAATATGGATGAATCTCAAAATTATGTGGAGCAAAAGAAAGTAGACATGAAAGAGAATATGTTACATGATTCTTTATATAAAGTTTTAAAAATCTATAATGGTAAAAATCAGAATAGAGTTTACCTTTGGGTGATGTTTACATGAGTATAAAACTTATTGAACTATACGTTTAAAATCTGCACATTTTGCCCTGGCCAGTGTGGCTCAGTTGGTTGAGCATCTTCCATGCACCAAAAAGCCACAAGTTCAATTTCAGGTTAGGGCACATGCCCAGGTTTCAGGTTTGCTCCCTGGTCAGGGTGCATGTGGGAGGCAGCCAACTGATGTTTCTCTCTCATATCTCACATTGATGTTTCTCTCTCTCTCCTCTCTCTCTCTCTCTCAAAATAAAAACATTTTAAAATAAATAAATAAAACATGCACATTTTGCTGTATATATGTTATATCTCAATTTTATGAATAAAGTTTGAAAGTATTTATAAAAATGGTAAAAAGACAGTCTTCCATCATGTTGTACCTGTGTCTAACATTTTGAGAAAGAAGAAAGATATTTGAAGTACTCAAATATACTTCTTTAGACAAAAAAAAAAGATAAATCTCTTTAAAGTAGTTTAGAAATTTATATCAATGTATTCACTTAATTCTTAAAACTGAATTACATAAAGTATTCTCTAGAATTTCTCCTATTCCAACATCCAAATTAAATATTTTAAGCACATACTGAGAATAAAAAAGTATGGTGTAGAGGGAGGGAAGGTAGGAGAGGGAGAGGGAGATGGATGAGAGGGAGACGGAGGAGGGGAGAGGGAGGAAGGAGAAACATCGATGTGAGAGAGACACATCAATTGGTTGCCTCCCACACATGCCCCAATCGGGACGAGGGGTCAAACCTGTAACCTAGGCCTGTGCCCTGACCAGGAATTGAACCTGAGACTCCTGGTCCCCAGGCTCATGCTCTAACCACTGACCCCACCGGCCAGCTCTTTATAATAAAGTGGGGGATCACCCACCTAAGTGCTAGGACTAGAGGAAGAAGAAATAGCATGACAAATGACAAGGCACATACACACCCAGAACCCTGAAGGGATAATCCAACTATTTAGCAGGACCATTGATCCTGTAACCACTTGTGCTGAGGGAACCTGCTGTAGTTACCACTCTGATCACACAACCACAGTTCTTAGCCCAGGTTGCATGCACATCAGAAACACCTGGGTAGCTTTTTAAAAATACCAGTTAACATACAAATAGCCAACAAGTCCAGGAAAAGATGCTCAACACTGCTAATCATCAGGGAAATGCAAATCAAAACCATAATGAGATATCACCTCACACCTGTAAGAATGGCTATTATATAAAAAACAACAGACAACCAGAATTGGCAAGGATGTGGAGAAAAGAGAACGCTTGTGCACTGTTGGTATGAATATAAACTGGTGCTGCCACTATGGAAAGTAATATGGAGATGTCCCCCAAAATTAAAAATAGAACTACCATATGATCCAGCAATTCCGCTTCTGGGTATTTTTCCAAAGAAAATAAAAACACTAACTCAAAAATATATATACATCCCCATGTTCACTGCAGCATTACTTATAATAACCAAAATGTGGAAACAACTAAGTGTGCATTGATGAGTGAATGAATAAAGAAAATGTGATATATACACTCAGTGGCCAGATTATTATGACCAGACAGATTATTATGACTCCCCCATCAGTACTTCGTTGGGCCACTTTTGCCTTCAATACTGCCACAATTCTTGGCATTGACTCCACGAGATGTTGAAAGATGATGTGAGGAATCTGACACCATGCCTGATGAACAGCACTGTCCAGTTCTGTGAGATTTGATGGTTGTGGAACCAGCTGCCTGATGGCTCTTTTAACTTCGTCCCACAAATGCTCAATTGCATTGAGATTTGGTGATTGTGGGGGCCACCTAAGCAAGGTAAAGTCTCCCTCATGTTCTTGAAAGCACTCCTGCACAATACGAGCACTGTGGCATGGCACATTGTCTTGTTGGAAGAAGCCATCTCCATTGGGATACACCATCAACAGATAGGATGAACTTGATCAGCAATGATACTTAAGTATGTTGTGCTATTCAGACATTTATAATGATCTGGCCCTCTAGCAACTTCAGCACGAAATTATAGCTAATTTGCCTACACACGTCAGGTGGTCATAATAATCTGGCTACTCAGTGTATGTATACTAGAGGCCAGGTGCACGAAATTCATGAACAGGGGATAGTGGTGGGGTGGGGGGAGAGGGCAGGCAGGGAGGTCCCTTAGCCTAACCTGCACCCTTTCCAATTCGGGAGCCCTCAGGGGATGTACTACTGACGGCTTGGGCCCACTCCCCATGGTTCTCCGCTCTCTGTGGCGCCTATCTGCTCCACACCACAGGGATGGGCAAGCAGGCCCTGCTGGGTGCTCCCTGCGGGACCCCCTTGCCTGCTCGCGGGTCGCCCTGGGGACCGCCCAGCAGGCCCTGCTTGCCTGCTCCCTGCCACTACTGTCCCACAGTCCCTGCTGGGTTCTGCCTATGGGACCCACTTGTCTGCTCCCTGATTGCCACCACCATCACCCAGTAGGCCCTGCTGGAGGCTGCCTGCACCCGCTTGCCTGCTTGCAGGTCGCCATGGTGACATCCCAGCAGGCCCTGCTGGATGCTGCCTGCTGGGCTCACGTTGCCAGGGTGATGCTGACAGCGTCCTCCCAACCACTATGGGCGCCGCCATTGTTTGTCATGGAGTGATAATTAATTTGCATATTACTATTTTATTAGATGGTGTGTGTATGTGTGTGTGTGTGTGTAATGGAATATTATTCAGCCATATAAAAGAATAAAATCTTACTACTTATAACAACATGGATGGACCTTGAAGACATTTATGGTTGTCCCAACTGAGAGAGTTGGATTCTAGTGGATAAAAGCCAGGGATGCTGCTGAACATCTCACAGTGCACAACACAGCCCTCACAACAATGTATATCCAGCTCAAAATATCAATAGTGTCAAGGTTGAGAAATTCTGCATTAGATTCCTCAAGGCATCTCAGTCTGCTCCCAGAAAGTTAAGAATTACTATTTCATAGTTTTATTTGTACAATAAAAGGCATAGACAATTAGTGTTTCTGCAGACTGAAAAAAAAGAGTCAATTTTGGATACAAGAAACAGTGTTGATCAAATAAATTATTAAAACTTATACCTAGAGGGAAAGTGGAGGTGGGTGGTGGGTGGGGAGAGACTATAAAAAAAAACAACAAAAAAAAAACTTATACCTAAATCTTGACAATTATTGATCAAGTAGAATGTGAAGTACAATACAACTGCTAATAAAAACTCTTGAAAGGAAATAGGCATAATGCAGAAAATTAATCAGAAACTTTGTAAAACGTCTGGAAACCAAAGAATATGCTGCCAAAACCAAGTGCAATCACATAACTTCTCTTCTCGTTAGACAGAATTAGGCTTTCAATGCCTCTAATGAGATCCGCTTCTAAGTGATAGCCAAACATAAACTATAGAATCCTAGTTCCATTACATGCAGTAAAACCAGGCAAATAAGCAATCTAAAATGTACAGTGTCTTATGACCACTTCTAATTAACATTCCCTGAAAATAATTATTTTGATCAGCTAGAGACCGGTACAGGTTATAACACTCAAAATTAACTGCATCACCAAAGATACTTCACAGTTCCTTAGATGTCCTATTTGTGTGTGTGTGCACATGCACATGCATGCACGTGTGTGCACAAGCATGACTCACATGCCAATGATGTTCTGTATTCTGGAAATGAGGTCTCCCCCTCTACCTGCATATGTCCAGCTATAGTGCAGCTTGAAAAAGTCCATAATATGGAGCTTCAGTTATTTGCTAAATGCAGTTGAATGACTTCCTATAAAAGCAATTCACCCACCAGTAAGGGGCAGGGGAGAGACAAGTACATCTCCTGGCGAGGCAGTCAATGAAAATTAATATAACTTATCCATGGTAACTGTGAGTTAATGACAAACATGAGGAATCACATTCTCCAATCTCCAAATTAGACTCTGTTCAGAACACAATTTTATTTAGAAGCAGTACATGGGAAGTCATACAAAATGAAGTCTTAGGTGGGACAACGGTGAGGAGAGAGGTAAAAAGGACAAACTTAACTATCTATACTTGCAGATATTTGGACTGTTAATAAATATGTGTGTGTGTGTGTGTTTGTATGTTACTTACACAATTTTGAGGGGGCTTTTTGTTAATCCTCACCCAAGGATATTTTTTTCATTGATTTTTTTAGAGAGAGAGAGTGGGAAGAGAGGTCAGGAGGGGGAGGGAGAGAAACATCTATGTTAAGAGAGACACATTGATTAGTTGCCTCCTGCTCGTGCCCCACTAGCACAGGAATTAAACCTGAAACCCAGTGCTCTTGACTAGGACATGAACATGAGATCCTTTGGTTCATGGGCCAATGCTCTAACCACTTAACCCACTGATCAGGGCTACTTATATAATTTTAAAAAGAAAAGTTATTACACAAAAAACTCAAACATTTGTAATAGAAAAGTTAGTTCCCCCAAAGTAATGAGAAAATTGACTTGCTTCATAATGTTACAATTACTGAATAAAGAATGCTTATTACATAAGTACTTGAAAAGGGATACAGCTGTTGATCAAATAAATTAATTCATAACATTTATTTGGTACTAACAAGGTGCCAAGAATCAGGCCATCCGAGACTCACTCCTGCTCTCAGACCACTCACTTTTCCATGCTGACCTCTGTTCCAAGTGCTGCAAGTTCCACCTTACATGCCAACAATCCTCAAACCCAGCTTCCACTCAACCAGAGGCAGCTACCCACAGAACTGTTCTTGAATGACCCATTGCTTCCAAGCTCACCATGTCCCAAACCAGGATCATTTCCCTCAGACCGGGTTCACTTCCTTTATTTCATGTTTGACTGCAGCTTTAGAGCCACTCAATCGTGAATTTGAAATCTCCATGATGGTATCAACTTTTTGCTCAGTGCTACCATCTAACATCCCTTCTATCTAGAACAGTGACTGGCACACAATAGACAATATATATTTGCTAAGTAGATACATGGTTAGGATTGTGTGCTCTAAGAAACTACAAATTTCGAAAACTAAAATAATTGGGGGATATTCCTCCAGCCAGTGCCCAAGTTTACCAGAAGGGTGACGAACTGGAGGTTCATAGGCAGAAAAACTGCACTGTAGAAGACAAGTCTTAGATGACCATAATGATATTTGAGGGAAAATAATTTGTTCTTACAGATAGGGCCCCAAAGTTTCTCATAGATGACTACCACTCAGGTCTTAAAGCAGACAAATTCCCACCTTTACTGGTATATTATATGCCCATGATGTGAGGCCTTTCGTTAAACATTCTCCATCACCAGAGGTGTTGGGCATAGGCTTGGGCATTTTTGTACTGGAAGGGCAACTATCCTAAATTACCTTTATACCCCTTTGAATTTCAGGACTTTGTAAATTTGTTTATTTAGCTGCAAAGCTTTAAGAAGACATCAACATGCTTTTTAGACATGCTAATAGAACCTAATACTATTGAATATATTGCCATTTCAATCATCAGTAGGTCACTGGTGAATGATAACGTAGTGTCAATTGTGTTGTTCAATGCATTTGTGCTTCCTACTTCAAGTTCATGAATGACTCCAAAGTCATAGTCAAACAGAAGGAAAATAAAGGAGGTCCTTGTTTTATCCCAAATTTGAATTTAAAGGGCTGATTACATTATTGAACTGGATACAGATTGATGTCTCCCTCAGGACATCTCATTTTATTCATAAAGAAGGCATCTGTCTTCTTTGGGTAACATATTAAGGATATTGTACCAAGGAAAGTACTGGATACACCTACAAAACATTCCAAAATTTGCATTTTTCCTTTCAGTAGTTTAATAATTTTTAGTACTGTCACATTTTTCACACAATTCAAGGTGCTGATGAAAGCTTTTTTTTGCCCCCTAAATTACAAATGCCACAGGGAAATGACCTTTACTTGTTCACTGCTATATTCCTAGTGTTTAACAGTATGTTTTACAAATAGTAGGTGGTCAATAAAAGTTTGTTGAATAAACAGCTATTCACCTCTATCCTAGTTGTAATTTGATCAAAAACACACTGGCCAGGGGAGGGGAGATAAGAGGCTGGGCGGAGGAAGCAAAATGAGGGAAACAAGGGATATCTGGTAATAGTGTCAACAACAGAAAGCAAACACACCTATAGACTGAAAACTGTAATAAGTCCAAACACATTTTTAGCAAAAGCAACAATGAAATAAATAAATAAGGACATTTCAAGAGGACCAGTTTGAAAAGGGAACACTCAGGTTTGACAAAGTTCTGTTATGGTTGTTGAACAATCTACTAACACAGTCCTCACAACTCTGTTATTAAGTTACTAAAACTCCGTAGCCTTCCTTTAAAAAAACTAAGTCTAAAAAGAATTGACAGATAAATTACAGTTTGCTTTATTGAGTGATTATGTACCAGGTTCTGTGCCTGGCACCTGACATTTATTTCATGTAATCCTCACGAACACCCTATGACGCAAATGCCCGTTATCTCCACATTATTGATGAGGAATCAGACAGAGAGGCAAAGAAACCTGGCTTAGGTCATCCATTGGCAAGACTGTTGCTCTTAACCACTAGGCTATGCTGGCAGATACAAAGTTTCTCTGATCATAATATTGCCATGGCAGCTATGTAGTCCAAATGAGCATGTGAAAAAGTAGTTATAGGCACTCACTAAACATTAGTTTTTTACCTTCCTGTGTCTCCTCTCCCACTTTCTTCATCTATGGGCCTCTGTCCTGGCTCCTTAGGCAATGTTCCCTGAGTTGTAATTTGGGAAGATAAGTAGTGACCCAATAATTTGCTTCCTCCCTGCCTACAAGTTTGGGGAGCTTTAGGATATTTTGAACAATTTGTGGTATTGTCTGATGCAGGCCACTGAAAAGCAATTAAACATATTAGTCATGATTGGGGAAGTTAAGTAAACTGCTTCAGGTCATACAGTTAAGCCATGGAACTGAGATCCGAAACCAGTTCTTTTCTCCCCCCATGTAGTGCTCCTGTCACTACTGAAAGAGAAGTCACATAACCTCAAGATGGGCTACCCACATAAACAAGGAAGACAGAATAGAATTCATATAAAACTTTAAGAATATGTGGAAATAGATGAGAGGTGCTACCAGAGGAAAGCAAATCCAGAATAATACAAATGACTTTGCAAATGGAAGGCTACAACAGCATCTGTAAGTAGGTTTTGTACTAAACCAAGTTAGTTCAGATTTGGAAAGGCTGAGTGGAGCAATTAATTTTTAGAAATATCTTCTCTTTTAACCAAAAATGCAATAATCATGATAGAAATTACTACATTTTCTTTGTTAATAATTTAGCAAGCACAGAGCCTAAGTACTATATAAAAGCTAAAGTTTTATAAAAGAAAACATTGGTTAAAAAATATATCTTCTAAACCTGTAATTCTTATATAGACCATCAATTAAAACTAAACATGAGTTTTGAAAAAATACATTTTAAGCAATCAGGAAAATTCTAATATACGGAGCGTCAGATGATATTTAAAAACTTGTTGCTATTTTTAGATATGTTAATGGCAATATGGTTACAGGGTTTAAGTTCTGTTATTTAATCATTGCTAACACATCCAAGTCATTCTTTTCAACCTGGATTGAATATGAGTATGATTATTTTCACTGAACCTAAAAGCCTTATTATTACCAATGTCAAGACTTAGTTTTTTGCTGCTGTTTTTTTTTCTACTCTGATTGACATTTCCTAATTTAATGTCTAGTTACAGGACTCAATTTTGTAACATATTTGAAGACACAGTATTTAGTATTTAGCAGTTAGAATTATCTAAACATATTAATGAACAATGGTGAAGTAATCAACTCATTGAGACTAAGAATACTTGGTTTGGTTTGCTTTCTTTTTTATGAGTTCTGTTTTGTTTGCTTAATCCCTTCACCTTTTAATTTTTCTTTACTAGAGGCCCAGTGCATGAATTCATGCACAAGTGGGGTCTGGCCAGCCCACTCAGATAGGAGCCAATTGGGGCCAAGAGGGTAGGGAGAGGGGACTCGGGAGTTTGGCTGGCAATCCCACTCCTGATAGGGGCTGGGGGGGGGGGCAATCAGGGCCCCGATCGGGCTGGTTGGCCTCCACAGTACACGTCATAGCGACTGTTCATTCTGGTCATTCCAGTTGCTTGGCTTTTATATATATAGATATAGATAACTCAATAAAAATATTTATGATAAGTTACATACTGAAGTATTACAAATGAAATGCTAGGATATGTGGAATTTGTTTAAAAGATCAGAAAATGGGGGGTTGGAAGGGGAGATAAGGTGCTCATGACCTCCCTGTGCTGTGTTCTCAGAACTCACTTGCTAATCTATAACTGAAATGCAGCCAGCTGCAAGAGTATCTTTCAGTTTAGGAATGTAATTCCAACAATGCATCTATTTTCTCCAAATTCCAATAGAACAAAAAAAAATTGGATGCTCCATAACATTTCTTATAAAAGAATTTTATCAGTAACACTGCACTTTCTAGCCAATGTTTAAAAAACATTTAGTTTCTCTTTGGGTAACTTTCCGGTATACAAAAGTACACCAGATTTATAATTTAAAAGGTGCTCAGTATACATGAGTATTTTATCCATGTCCAGATGACAAGAAACTTGAAAAAATACCAATAATGTTGGTAACAATTTGTTGGATGGGAATAAAGGGTCAATCAAACATGCACTCAGAGGTCCACAACCACTTCAAAGCTGGCGAAACTGCAACGCTCATGTTTTCTTCATTTACCTAGTGAGATAGGAGATCAAGTTCTGAGTACCTGCATCACACAGTATTTGTTGGGGGCTCTAATGGGACAGCACAGCTATCTAAACACTGAAGGGTTTGCAATGATGAACAACTGGACCCAAAAACTGTGCCTGACTGCTCAAAGTATGGCCTCATAGGCCTTACGGCAGCAGCGTTAACTTGGGAACTTGTTAGAAAGACGAAATCTCAGGCTGTACTCAGACTTATTAAATCAGAACCTGCCTTTTAACCAAATTCCTAGGTAATTTGTATGTACATCGCAGTTTGAAAAACATGCGATTAGGGGATTACTGTCAATTTGGAGGGAGATTTACATAGGGCTCTTCCAGGGGCCTCCCCTGGTCCTCATTTATACTGATGACTTAACATGAGGATACTGAAGAGCCTTCATCAAATCCCAAATGACACTAATCTAGAAGGACAAAATTACACAAGTATCTCTTGGAAGAGACCAGCTTGACAGCAGATCATGTGAAAAGTTACAAGTAACTGGGTTGTGCTAAAGAAAGAAAAGTAATACACATTTGAATGCATTACTGCTAATCAGATAATTTCTAGAGAGCTGGATGCAAATCTGGCCACATATTTTAACATAGTAACTGACAGCAAACTGGTCACAGACAACGGTGAGAGAATGACTAGAAGAAAGGGATCTGGAGAGTCTATCATGACAAATGGCTGAACTGGAGGATATTAAATCTGAAGAGGCAACTAAGAGGGGACAGTATAGTTGTATTCACACATTTGAATGATTGTCTCAAGACAGTTCGTTTTGCAAATTAGTTTCTGAGCATCTGTTATGTGCCAGGCACGATACCAGGAGTTAAGGACACAAAGAGTAAAAACCAGAACTTATCTCTGATTCTCTAAAGACTCCTGACTAGTGGAAGAAGCTTGTCTGTGGCTCCAGAAAGCAGAACTATGGCCAGTGAAAAGCAAGTGGAAGGGCAAGGGCACCATACAGCGGAGCTCCTCTGGCCAGAGGACTCGAGCTTTGTAAAAGAGAGGCCAGGCCCCCCAAGGGAACAGAATGGATTCAGAAGGGAATGACCACTCCCAGGGAGTAGCCCAGGGGACTACCTGGCCAATGCTAATATTACAGAGCTGCAGAATAATAGGGGCCAATATTATAAATCAAATACAAGATCTGTTCAGAATTAAACTACGTTCAATTTAGCCAAGAACACATTTTTTAAAACTTAATCCAATTTAGGGTTTCAGTTAAATTTTGTGTGCAAAGATAAGTGATGTCCAATTTCTCTTTTAATAGTAATTTTAAAACAGGATTTAGCCCTGGTCAGTTGCTCAGTGGTTAGAGCATCAGCCTGTGCACCGGAGGGTTTCAGGTCACATACTTCAGATGCAGGGGGCTTGTGCGAGGCAACCAGTCAATGTCTCTCACAGCAATGTTTTTCTCTCCCCCCTCCCCTTCTACTCCCTCAGAAAAGCAATGAAAAACATATTCTCAGGTAAGGATTAAAAACAAACAAAAACATACCTTAGGATTTAAAAAATCAAGATTAATTTTTTAAGCTATAACTCTGCTAAATGACTCATTTTAATTATAATCTGGCTTCTCTCAGCAAGTCCTAAAATTATTTTAATGTTCTTTTATATACCTTTGGAGATGCTTATCCTATTTCTGAGAAATTATCCTTAAAAAAATTAACAATTCCTTCCCCTTTGCCAGAAAGAACAAAAGAGGGAGGTAAGAAACTAGATACATGAAGACGCAAATAGACAATGTTTACAAAGAAAAATAATAAATAAACCATTTAAATGTTCAACAAAATTGCCAGTCTTTTTTGTGGCATAAAACAGAATAAATAAATAACAACACCCAGCAAACTGGAGAATATTTAAAGGTAAACTAACAAATTAAATAATTATGAAGGCTATATAGCAACATGGGAAAATATTCAGAATGACAAGATAGTATAAATTTGTACAGTTCTAGCCATGTAAAATTTATGCACACATACAACAAAAACTAGAAGAACAGAGACAATTTTAGTATTTAGTTTCTGGAGTGTTACGATTTCTCTCTTTTTTAATTTAAAATTTCAACTTCACTGTTGATTGTTCAGTAAGTACTTTTACAATGAATGTATCAGGGACCAAAATAATTTTAACCATAAGTGAAATAATTTGTACATTAGGAAGAAGTAAAATAAAGAAAACATGTAGTTTGATCTTAATGTTCAGTTGGTTCATTGTCTTTTATGAAGCTACTTAAGTTCATAAACAACCAAAATTAAAAGGTAATAAGATTCATGTTATGAAAAGTGCTTAACGCTTGTGGAAAGTAAAAAGGACTTTGTACAGCAGCCGCCCATGAACTTTGAGTAAAAGCAAAACTAAATTTCTGGATTCTATTTTGCTTTTCACCTTATTTGATCTCACTTAACATCATTTGTGCCAAGTTGAGTTTTTTTCCTCCTCTTCCCCGTCTCTTCAAGTTCATAGATGTGAAGAAAAAAATACACAGCAGCTCTGAACAGTCCTCCCCTGTTCTCCCAGCAATGCCATGAACTGTGGCTTTCTGGAATGGACTCCAGAGACTGTCAGATGTGAGGGATATCTGGCTACAATCTGTCACCACAGAGCTCACCAGAACTGAGCTGATTTAAGGCCAAGAGATTTGGGTTCAAGTTTTCCACATCTATAACATGGAAATATTACTTACCCCAAAACATGATTGTGTCATAAGGTTTTACTGGTAAGTAAGACCACTGAGATAAAAGTATTCCATTAAATAAGACATTTTTGAAGCTCCACTTTAGAGATGGGTTCCAAAAGGAAGAGTGTCAACTGAGAATAAGTTTAACAAGAGATTGAGCCACCAAAAAAGCTAACAAAACCTTGGCACCATTTATTAGGATCACAAGATATAAAATAAGGAAGGATATTGCATCTGAAGAAACTGGGTATCCAGAGTTTGGAGAGAAGGGCTTAGGAGATGAAAGGAAGATGTTAGCTGTCTTCAAGTACTTGAAAGGATGTATAGGCTGTATAAGTCAGGGAAGACTCAGTAAATCCAATGGGTCAAAAGTCGCAAGACACAGGTTCCTGTGACATTGTTCTCAGGCTAACAGAGGCCCCCCACATACAAAGAGGATCTGGCATCAAATCAGAGAGCATTCTGGAAAACCATATGTCATTTCCTATCTGACAGTATGAAAAACCCTAATGTTTTGTTTGAACACCAGAAATAAACATTTGTGGAATCAATAAAGTACAGCTCATGTGTGTAAGTATTTCTCACTCTGATAACAGTAGACCCTTGAGAGAGTATTCTGGAGATCAAATGTAGTCCACTATTACACAGATGTAGTAGCCTTATTTCATTTGAAAGATGACTATCATTAATAAATAACCCCATAGTGTTTTTTCTATTAAAAGTATCTTTACCGATATAGCTTCTAGAACAATGAAAACTAAGGAGAAAATAAACAAATGGGACTACATCAAAATAAAAAGCTTCTACACAGTAAAAGAAACCAACAAAACAATAAGAGAGCCACTGCATGGGAAAACATATTTGCCAATGTTATATCCAATAAGGGTTTAATCTTCAAAATTTATAGGGAACTCATACAACTTAACAAAAGGAAGATAAACAATCCAATAAAAAAAATGGGCAAAGGACCTAAATAGATGCTTTTTGAAAGTAAACATACAGAAGGCCAAGAGATATATGATAACATGATCATTTACATAATCATGCAAGAGATGCAAATCAAAACAACAATGAGGTTCCATCTCACATGTGTCAGAATGGCTATCATTATCAACAAATCAACAAACAAGTGCTGGCGAGGATGGTGAGAAAAAGGAACCTTCCTGCACTGCTGGTGGGAATTCAAACTAGTGCAGCCACTTTAGAAAACAGTATGGAGTTTCCTCAAAAAATTAAAAATGGAACTCCCATTTGACCCAGTAATCTCACTTCTAGGACTATATCCCAAGAAATCAGAAACAATAATCAGAAAAGATATATGTACCCCTATGTTCATAGCAGCACTATTTACAATAGCTAAGATTTGGAAACAACCTAAGTGCCATTAGTAGATGAGAGGATTAAAAACGTATGGTCCATCTACATAATGGAATATTACGCTGCTGTAAAAAAGGAAGAACTCACCATTCTCAACAGCATGAATGGACCTGGTGAGCATTATGCTAAGTGAAATAAGCCAGTCAGAGAAAGATAAATATCACATGATCTCATTCATTTGTGGCATCTAATGAACAAAAAATAGATCCAGAGACACAGAAGCATTGAATAGACTGTCAAAACCTCAGAGGGAAGGCAGGGGAGGGTAGGCCAGGGAGGGGACAGAGGAGGAGTGTAAGAGATCAACCAAAGGACTTGTATGCATGCATATAAGCATAACCAATGAACACAGACAGTAGAAAGGTGAGGGCATGTGTTGGGGGGTAGGAGTGGCCAGGGAGAGGTCAGTAGGAAAAAAAACAAGACATATGTAATACTTAAACAATAAAGAATTTAAAAAATAATAATAATCAGCCCAACACTACATCAAAAAGACTCAAGTGCCCTAGCTGGTTAGGCTCAATGGCTAGAGCATGAGCCTGAGGACTGAAGGGTCCCAGGTTCGATTCCGGTCAAGGGCACATGCCAGGGTTGCAGGCTCAATCCCCAGTGGGTGTTGTGCAGGAGGCAGCCAATCAATGATTCTCTCTCATCATTGATGTTTCTCTTTCTCTCTCTCTCTCTCTCTCTCTCTCTCTCTCTCTCTCTCTCTCTCTCTCTCTCTTCCTTTCTGAAATCAATAAAAATATATTTTTAAAAAAAGACTCAAGTAACCCTGACTAGTGCTAAGTGATTAGAGCATTGACCCACATACAGAAGGGTTGTGGGCTCGATTCCCAGACAAAGGCTCGTACCTGGATCCCCAGCCCCAGTTGGGGCACATGCAGGAGGCAACCAATCAATGAGCCTTTCTCACATCAATGTCTCTCTGTTTTCCTCTCTCTCTCCCTCCCTTCTTAATCCCTTCTACACTCTCTAAAAATCAATGGAGGAGGGGAAAGGAAAGACACAGCACAACCAAACAAACAAAAAAAAGGCACAAGTACAATCTGTAGCATTTGATTAATGAAGCTAAGGTTTTGTTTAGTCAAAGGAATTTCTGCTTTTCACTCTGTTAAGCTCAGAAAACTAAACACTGAAAAAAGAAATCAAGAAAGATTCTAAAAATCAAACCACTGAGAAGAAAGTGATTCAACGTTTTCTTTGTTCCACCTGCCAAAAAAGATAAAGTGGTTTGGAACTGAGAGAAAGACAAAAACAAAGAATTTAAAAGAGTTGAAAAAGACATTTAAAAGAGAAGCATGAGAGTTTGCTGACATTAACCACCCAGAACCTTACTGAAATTCCAGATGTGTGACATATAGAGCTAAGCATATGTGTACTTGCTGCACTGTTTCTACATGTTTCTTCTTTTCCATTCACGAATAAGCTGGTTAGCAGAAGGGAAGGCTATAAAAGCAGAAGCTCATCTTTCAGCCTATTTGCTGCCTTCCACAGCTATCACAGTTCAGCCCAGGAGAACATTAGTGCTCATCACCATGGAGGCAATTGTAATGTCACAAGCCCAAAATTGTGGAATCACTAATCGAGGAGCATGTAACACGTTTTGGAGTTGGAGTGAGGGAGTTGGAAACCAAATTACCAGGCAATACAGGTCTTTGGAAGCTTTTCTAAAGCAATTATTAGTCTTAAATTCTCAGATTTTTTTTTTCCTTTCAGAAGCTGGAAACAATTACTAATTCTTTTAAATAAATTAATTCTTTTGTTCATAGAATATATTATACCAGAAATCACAGCCCTCAAACTCAATGAGGAATGAATGCTCTACTAAAAGACATACAATCAAGTGTAGATACCTTCATTATAAAGTGAGGCTTTCATCTGAACTGGAGAAAGCAATCTTTGTCCTAGATCACTGGGTATTTCATTGTAATCCTATCCTTCAAGTATGACTGGGGAGACAAATAAGTAAGCAGGGTGCAAAGTGTGATCATATCCACTTTATGCTCCAGGAGAAGTGAAAAGGGAGAAGCGGCGCCTAACACAGTGTAAGGGGTCAGAGAAAGCTTCCTGGAGGAGGGGGCATCTGAAATAAAGCTGGAAAGGCAAATAGTCATTGGTCTGATGAAGAGGAGGAGGGTTCTTTTTATTCAGAGAGGCACAGAGGAAATCCCAGAGGACCAAGGTCAGAAGCCTGAGGAATGCTATCATTCAGGGCTGGCCAGAGGACTTGGGGTCCATAAAAGGCCAGAGGATGAGGGAGCAGAGACACAGAGGGCTAAGGAGGGGAGCATTTCAAGGCAGGAACGGGCTCACGTGACTAGATGCCAGTCAAGCCAGGCAAGAGCCAAAGGCCTAGACTGGGCTAACCATAAAGAGACTCAGGTGCCCTTTGCCCAAGACATTTCGGAGGAGTAGCAATGACAGAGGCCAGAGCACAGAGGGTTGAGTTGAGGTGAGGAAGCAGAGACTGTGGATAAGGCTACTCACAGGAAGCTTGGCTAAGAACAGGGAGTGAGCTAACAGGAAATACAGGATCAAATTTTCTTCACCAACCTGACTCTCTCTGCTCTGAGCTCCTCTTTTTCCCTCATCACTACATTCAGTACACACTGTAGCCTTCCATACAACAACCAGATGGGTCTTTTCAAATTGTAAATTGTATCCTCTCAGCCCCTACTCACAATGTACAATGGTTTCCTGATGCCCTTAGAATAGTTAACCCCTTGTCTTGGCCATATGTTCTTGTGTGATCAGGGCCCTGCTTCCCTCCCTAGCATCTTATGCAATGCATCTCCCTCTGCGGCTGGTTGTGGACCAGTCTGGTTCAGCCCAGAAACCCTTTCAGCGCATTTCTGCCTTAGGATCTTTGCTCAGGCTGCTTCCTCTGCCTGGAATGTTCCTCTCTTACTCTCCCTCCTCCAACAAAAGCTGCCAGAGGGTGAGTCACTTATAAAGGAACACACCACAGTTTCTTCTCCACCCCGTGCTCAGGGGTTCCTCAAATCAACTTCCGAGTCCATGTTTTCCAGCTCTCCAGGTGGGATATATCCAGGCTCTCACTACCAGACACTCAGACAGCAAAAGACTTAAGACCTAGCTCATTTCTCTGATGCCTATTAGTTGTATGGCTTTTGTCAAGGCACCACCTAATCAGTTTTCTCATCTTGAAAAAGAAAGCAACGTCTGGCCTGCCTTTCCCGGCCTGATGCTAGGAAGCTCATGTCAGAAGGTATGTAAACACCCCAGTTCTCACCCACCTATCTCCCCTGTCCCAAGGGCCTCTCCCACATTTGTAGCATTTACTTTCACCAGAAACCAGTCCTAGGCCCCTCAGCCCTTCCCAATCTGTCCATCGAGGCAGGAAGGGGTAGCCTCTCTCTTTTGTCCTAGGGCTGCACCAGCCCTTCCTCACTCTCCTCAGCTCCCCCACCACCATTCTGTGCCCACTAAAACCCATACACCCAATGCGTTTCCCATCTAGGTTTGGTGCATAAGAGCCTCTGACACAATCCTCCACTCTTTCTCTTCCCCCAATTGTTGTGGGTGGACATCGATACCCAGGGCAACCTTGGAAATCATGGTTTGAAGATGGCCTAGCATCCATTAGTTGGACCCTTTCTACCCCCATTGCTGACTGAATTTTAAATAAGCATGAAAATGTCTTCTGTTTTAAGCCACTGAGATTTCAGCAGGGTTTATCTGTTACAGAAGGTAGCATTTCTCTATGAAATACAGGCTGAATTTAGATCTTTGGAGGGAAGGGGGAGGACTTAGTGGTAAAGAAGAAAGTTCACACAAAAGCCTGGAGCTAGAATTACTCATGGCCTGATGACACCAGCTCCATTTACATACTTATCATCTTCAAAGTAATTTAAAATACATCTTTTCATATGATAAAACCATGAGCATCCGTACTTTTTAAATTTTCTTTATAACTAACAGTTTACAAATGAAAAAACAGACTTAGAGAAGTTAAGGTATGCCTAAGTTCCCATAGCTAGTAAAGGAGGACCAGAGCACTCCTGACTCTCCGTCCAATGGCATTTTCACTACAGCATCCAGTCTCTCAAAGCCACCTTCTAATGCTACAGCAGAGGTACTCTTGGCTGAAATATAAAGGTGCAAAAATGAAACAAGATAGGTAGTCTGGCAGAATTGGTTAAAAGCTGGTTGCTGAGGACTTTATAAATGTCAGACTGTGGAGTATAACTTACATTCCACAGACAATGGGAACGATAACCAGCCTCCACTTTCAAGCCCCACAGCAGTAATTCTATACCTTCACCTCTGTCTTCAAAGACCTTACTGCTCCATCTCCTCTTGGCTATCAGTTGTTGCCAATAGTTCACTTTCCAAAGAAAATAGGAGCTTTTATGAGGGCAAAATTTCTAGTCCCCTACTTTCTATAAACATTGCTGTATCCCCAAATAGTCTTCTTTTTTCCAGGCCAAGTGAGAGAGGCATCTCTCCCCTGGAAATGCTCCTGACCATCCCCTGTGCAGGTCTCTCCATCATGGAGGAGACCTAAACCAATCACTGTCCTTTTTCTCCCTTGAGTCTGACTTCTTCCTTTCTTCTAGCTCCATTTCTTCAGACTCTGAACAGTCCCCTTATTCTAAAATCATTCCTTCTTCAAGAAGCCCACATCCTTCCTTATCCTACTTCATAACTGAGCTTCTTTAATAAACAGCAACAACAAACACATATTTCCACTTCATCACCATGGATTCTCTATTCCACCCTTTGTAATGTACCATGACATGAAACAGTCACCTCTAACAATACCACCTAGGAGCTTAAGTTCAATGTACAGATTCCAACCTCTTCATGGCTACACTCCCTCCTTCCTGAAATCCTGACTTCTATGGCCTATTCTCTCCTGATCTTCCTCCTGTCTACTCCTTTTTGGTTTCCTATTGGCTTCTATTCCTCCACCTCTCCCCTAAATGTTGGTGTTTCCTGGGGTTCCACCTTGATACCTCCTCTTAACTTATGTTTTCTATTCTCTGATTGAAATCATCCACAAACACAGCTTCAACTGATAGTTATACATTGGTGACTTAAAAACTTATCTGCCCAGACCACTCATGTGAGTTCTCCATACCTTACATTTGCCTGCCAGTATCTTCATATGGATTCCATGGGCATCTCAAACTCAATGTGGCTAAAACTACACTAGGGATCTTGCTTACCATATTTGTTCCTCCTCTTTCTGTACCGATAACGAGCGCATTTGTTGAGTTCTATATCAGTCTAGGTTCTCCAGAGAAACAACCAGTGGGATATATATGTGTATGTGTGCATGTATGCACACATAAAGATTGAATTATTTTAAGGAACTGGCTCACATGACCATAGGGACTGGCAAGTCTGAAATCTATAGGGAAGGCTAGCCAGCTGAAAATTCAGGAAAGAATTAATTTTAGGCTTGAGCTCATCCCCCACTCAAAAGGGCATTCTGGAGTTACGGTCTGGCTCTCTCCCCTCCAACTCCCCAGCATCCTACATAATGCCTGACACACAGCAGAAGCTCAAATATTGGCTAATGGCCAACCAGGTAGAAAGTGAAATGCTATTAAATGAGAATAGTACAAAAGGATGAGGAAGGCACTGAATGATGAGGAAAAATCGGGAAACCTGAACAAAGGCTGTGCTATGAATCAAGACATGTCCTGCTGTGGCATTCACTTGCCAGAATTACCTGACCACTACACTTGTGAATGAATGATGATTATCATGTAGACAGAAGCACTTCCATTCTGATACAGTCAAATCTCATTTCTCGATGTCTTCCATCTCAAATAATTTGTTCACAGAAAAAATTTCAGTGTGGAACCAAACTTCAATTAGCATAATTTTAAAACATAAAGAGGCCACTGAATGCAAATGTTGCTAAGGGTGTGATAGAAACAATGATCGCAGACAATTAAAGAGATAGGAAAACTGTTGTTGATTTGGATAAACAAAAAACAGCCAGTGACAGTCGTTTCAGAGGCAGTGATATATGAACAAGCAAAGCAAATGCATGATGACCTGAAAGACATCCCTGGACGGAATGCTAGAAGGGATTTATTTAAGGCGAGTAGGGCTGGTTCAATAAACTTAAGAAAAGAGGTGTTTATTTATAGATTAAATAAGAAAGGTTAAAACAGGGAATCACTTGGGGATCTGGAGTGGATTAATTCAATTTACATTCTTTCAAGGGGGGAGCGGGGAAAGGATTAGGTTTTTGAACAAATCGCTTCTCTAACACCCATTGGAAAGGAATTAAGTTTGAGAACCGAAGTTCCACTATACTTTATTTAAATGTCTCAACAACTCTGTGAAGCTGACATAGCAAAGAAAAGGCCACACTTCATGAGTAAACTGAGATACAAAAAGCTGGTTAATGGAGGACCTATATGATACTTTCAACAATAAAGATTTTTAAAAAATAAATATACTACTGGCATTATCAGGAATAAACAAAAAGGAAAATACTGTATTTTCAAAGTACGTGATGATTTCCAAGACAGCCAGAATTCTGAGCCAGAACCCCACTTCAGCACAAAATGTAGAGGTGGTATGTTTCCCAATTCCTGGGAAATTGTGTTGAATTGATGGAGCGAACAGAAGATTGAAAATAGAAAACAGAGCCTTAACAGGAGAAGGGGAAAAGTGCAAGATGTCAAGCATAACAACCATTTGCAAGGCTGGCACAACAGTCCAGCAGTAGCTAATCCACCATGGCAAGGAATGGGATTGCTAAAGTAGAGATGATTCACCCAGAGGGCCACACATCAGCAAGACAGAATCCACCCTGTGGTAGGGAGATACAGCCTTGAACCAGGACAAGCCCAGAAACAGGGCGCACAAAGGCTTAAGGCGGGAAGAGCAACTGTGAGCATGGTTTCACAGCCTTCTTATAAACCCCTTGTGCTTAGCTGGATTAAGGGAAACAAGGAGGAGCTGGCTCCCTTCAGTTTATTATGGCCCCAGCCCATTGTGCTCTCCTGCCCTCACTGCCACCTATCCCTGAGAAAGATACTCAGAAATGAGATGGTGAGTGTTCAAGAGGCCTCCTACCCTGGCAGACCATTCCTTTCCTATGAAGGCCTCACCAACATCACTTAGAACTCCATCTTTTCCCAATTTCTAACTCATATATCCAAATATTACCTCTCATTATCATTCTGATTTTCTGTTCACCACCATTTGAGACATTCACTATGGTCCCAAAATTATTTTTAAAGGCTTCCATAAACGCCCTTTCCCACCATACTTTCTTAATACTTCATATATTATTAATTTTAGAGACAAGTTATCCAAAATAATTGAGGAATGAGGCATTCTTAATGAGTAAGTTATGTAGATAACTGAAAGCTAATTCATTAAGCACCAAAATAAAGAATGTCTTAGTAAACAGAGAATATAAAATATAATAATTATATAATTAAATCCATAATTAATTTTATTTTAAACAGAAAATATAAAATATAATCATTCAAAATTCTTGCTAAAATAAAGGATGCCTTAGTAAACAGAGAATATCTATATATATAAAAGGCTAAGTGTCCATCCATCCAACAGGTAGCTATGACACGCACTGACCACCAGGGGACAGACGCTTAATGTGGGAGCTGCCATGACACACACTGGCCATCTATAATAATAAAAGTGTAATATGCTAATTAAACCAGACATTCTTCTAGACCACCTTCCAGGCCAAGCTGGGACTGCAAGGGTCGAGGGAAGCCACCTCAGCTGCAAGGGCCAAGACCCTTGCACGAATTTCGTGCATCAGGCCTCTAGTTTAAAAATAAACAGCACCACAGACCTGGTGCCAACAAACCAACATTCGGCTTCACCCAAGTGGGACACAGGCCCCACTACCACCCTGGAGCGACACCCCACCAAATTGCAACCAATGCTGCCAAGATCCCATGGTCAGCCCAAAAATGGTGGCTGTGGGAGCTGGGTAATGATGTCACATAGCAACGCCCAGCTTCCTCTCCCTAGCCAACTAGCCTCCTTGGAGTTTCTTCAACCCAGAAACCAAACCTGCTTGCTTTATAGCCAGGTGCAAACATTTTGCAGTTTAACCAAATGTTTGTGAAATGTTTTCCTGTGCCTCATCTCATTTGATCCTCACAGAAGTCCTGGAGCAGATAGGAGACTCGTTAGAATTCTATTTTCTTTCCATTAGCGAGATGCAAGTAGCAATATTAAAATATTTCTTCTAATTAATTTCCTTTCAATGTGCATGAATCCGTACACTGAGACACTAGTCAAATATAATCACTCAAAATTCTACCCAGCCTTCAAGATGCAATCTGACTACAATCACTCCTTGAAAGCATCCTCTGATCCACTCAACACTTTCACCAACTGCCAGAAATAACCTCTCTTTTGTCCGTTGTCCTACATTTTGACTGCACCTCCTTTGTAGCACACAACATGGTCTACCTGAGGTTAGAGATTTAAATGCACCTTCTGATTTTCAAAAAAATAAGTTCCTTGAGACCAGGGAACCTCTTTTTTAACCAAGGGGCCTAGTTCACAGCAAGCGTACCAACACTTCACAAATGGGATACTCTATCTAAAGTGATTCATGCCCTGACCGGTTTGGCTCAATGGATAGGGTGTCGGCCTGTGGACTGAAGGGTCCCAGGTTCAATTCCAGTCAAGGGCATGTACCTTGGTTGCGGGCACATCCCCAGTAGGGGGTGTGCAGGAGGCAGCTGATCGATGTTTCTCTCTCATTGATGTTTCTAACTCTCTATCCCTCTCCCTTCCTCTCTGTAAAAAGTCAATAAAATTTATTTTTTTAAAAAGTGATTCAAACACTATAAAGAGCACCAGAACACAGCTGAACCTTCCAGAGTTCCTGAGCTCTATAGGGCAGGAAAGTAGGATATTAGAGAACATGTTACTATCATTAAAATACTAAATGGCCTCTGGTTCAGTATTTCTTAGCTTTAGAAGAAAATGTTTTTCTAACAGTGAAAAAATACTCTGAATTCCTGAGAGTTTTTTTTTTTTTTCTAAAATAGAATTACTTTTTTAAATTCTCAGCTTGCAAACTGAAAGTTCTGGTTTAGTTGGCATTGCTAACCCTCCACTGTCACATTTTTTAGGTCTCAAGATGTGCATTCAAGTGGCTCCCTGAACTTCACCAGGAAGCTGAGACGTCGAGTGGAAGGATGTGGTAAGTGACAGGAATATAACCAAGATGCTATGCCATGTTTGGCACCACGTACACCAGTTTGAAAGCCAGGCTTCTCAGGACCAGCAGTGCTAAGAGGAAATAAGAAATGGAACACATGATAGAGCAAATCAAGTTTTAGGCTCAAGGTCCATAGCAACCACTTGTAGCAGGGCTGACAACATGCTTTTTCTAAGCCCTAGTGTTTCGGCATGACACACAGGGTGGTAGGTATAGTTAAGGATTCTAAATACTTCAACTCAACTCAAAATCTCCTTACTAGCAATAGGGGATTCTAAGTGGTCAGCCAAGGACGGCTAACTTTCAAGATCCTTCCCCAGCAACTATTCTTTCGGAGGATTCCTCTTTCTTGTCATGAAAAGGAACTGAAGTTTCTTAGTGAAAATAGGGAGAATGGGATGGTAGGATTACTGGTATTGTGATGTTAAGTATCTAATATACACAGCCCCTTGGGGTTTATAACTCCTCTTGTCTTTGGTTTATCATTGAGTAAATTTTTTTTTGAATCAGGAGAATCTCAAAGTTTATTTGAAAATCCATAATTATAATGAAATATTTTAATATATTTTCTCAGGCAGTGAAAAACAATATCTGTTAGCATACAACAGCTTAGAAAATTTAATAAAATATTTTATGAAACACCTACAGAAGTTCATTTGGTCAAAACCCCACACACGCCCTGACTGATTTGGCTCAGTGGATACAGCGTCAGCCTGCGGACTGGAGGGTCCCAGGTTCGATTCCAGTCAAGGGCATGTACCTTGGTTGCGAGCACATCCCCGGTAGGGAGTGTGCAGGAGGCAGCTGATCGATGTTTCTCTCTCACTGATGTTTCTAACTCTCTATCCCTCTTCCTTCCTCTCTGTAAAAATCAATAAAATATATCTAAAAACAAAAAACAAAAAATCCCACATACTTTAATCACAATCAAACATATCTGAAACACACTGAAGGCTTACATTCAGCTATAAACTGGACTGTCCAGTCTGCCTGAGAGAAGGAAGGGCTGGGTCAAGACAGCCACTGCACAAGCAGCAGAGAAACTCCATGTCCTCCTTCTGGATGCATTAATTGTAGATGTCACGGTCAATCAGGACAGCATACTCACTAGCACTGTTAATGCATAATGCATAAGATGTTTCCTATACAAATCAGCCCTTATATAGATACAATATAGAAAAGAGGGGAATAAGTCAGATCAGTTTTTCTGGTGAACACAGCGGGCTTACAGAAAAATCCAAACTCTGATGGATCTTTGATGTGGATCTTATGAAGAAACCAGTGGAAAGTTCAGAATATAAATACCAGATAGCTGGTGGTGGTTTTGAGGATAGTCTTGATTGGAAGGTTAAAGGATCCGTATTATGGATTGGAAGATGGTGTTTCCATAGCTACTGTGTGTCTATCTATTAGTCTGTATGGTGGCTCCAAAATCTGATTAATGCCTTCTTCATTTTTGCCTTCCAATCTCCTACAAGTGTAGCTATTAATGAATTCTAACATGAAAGCATAGAGAAGGTGAGTTTTGGAAAATCAAGTTCCTAACATCACCCACATGGGAGAATGTCTCCAACTCTAGATTTTGTGGGCCCATCACAGATCCCTCATCTTAAGTCAACATTTATTCACCAAATACCAGACAAAAGGAAGGACAAAAGGCACAGGGCCAAATCTGAAAATAATAATATATGTGAAACTATATGCTTTCATAAATTTGCCACACATAAAATTTATTCCAATTATTTATTAGTATGGGAAACAGCATAAAGCTCCTATTCTAAGTATCCCCCCAAAGGAGCTTTGTTAGAGCGAAAGGTAAAATATACATAATGAACTAAGGGTATAATAGACTGCCACAAGGTCATTAGGAATATCCAAATACCAACTATCCTTTTTCAATAGCCCCTTAACACAGAATAAAACATAAACAGACATTTAACCTAACTGCATATAAAATACATTTCAATTCACCTATAAATCTAACAGGATTCAAAATGGAGAGAAAATATTATTAAATAGCCCTAGCTGGTTTGGTTCAGTGGGTAGAGCGTCGGCCTACTGACTGAAGGATCCTGGGTTCAATTTGGGTCAAGGGCACATGCCCGGGTTGCAGGCTCAATCCCCAGTAGGGGGAGTGTAGGAGGCAGCCAATCAATGATTCTCTCTCATCATTGATGTTTCTATCTCTCTTTCCCTCTCTCTTCCTCTCTGAAATCTATAAATATATATTTTAAAAATATAAATATTTAGTGTTTTCAGAAAAAGCAGTACCTATTATTTTATGTACTAGTGTTGAAAGACAACTCTCAGAATTATCTCACATGAATATTCATTTCTGAAATTAGTAGAAATTCACAGTCCAATGATGTGCTACGGAGGTTCAATAAACATTACATTTATAACATTAATAAGAACTCTTTCATGTTGAAAGTTTTTTGGCACATTATACACACATTAATTTCTATCAAGCTTTCTCCTTGGTAGAAATTAATTTCTACTTCTTTACATTTCTTTTTCTTTTCATATGTACTGGTGTGGGCTAATTTAAGTCTTCCTTATACTGTTCACATTCTAGAGGTTTTATCCAGTGAGTCTTTTCATTGTTGGAAAGAAACTGGGTTAACTTAAACCTTTCCCAAATTCCGCAATTCTATTTGGTTTCTCTCCAGTGAACATTGTCACATGTCTTCAAAAATCTGTGTGATAAATGAAGGCTTTTCCACATTCCTTACATTCGTAGGGTTTCTCTCCAATATGAGTTCTTTCACATTTTTGTAAGGAACTGGGGTCTAAGTAGGCTTTATCACACTGTTTACATCAAAACACTTTCTCTTCAGTGAGATTTCTTTCATGATTTTGAAGATCGCTGGGGTACCTAATGCTCCACTACATTTTTTACATTCATAGGGTTTCTTTCCAGTGTGAATTATTTCATGTTTGTTTGTTTTTTTAATATAACTGAGACAACTAAAGGTGTCACTAAATTGTTTATCTACATAAGGTTTCTTTCTTCAGCATGAATTATTTTGAGTTTAAGGAACTGTGATCTCCATAGGCGTCACCACATGGCTTACATTCCTGGAGGTTCTCTCCGGGAGGTCTTTCTGTGTCTCTGGAAGATGCTATATCTATAGGCTACCCCACATTCTTCACACTCAAAGGGTTTCTGTGCAGTGGGATTTCTTTCATGTATTTGAAAACTTTGATAGCATCTGATAACATCCGATGGCTTTCCCACATTCCTTACATTCATATGGCTTCTCTCCATGAACTTTTCTTTCATACCTTCAAATTTTTGATAACATGTGAGGGCTTTTTCGTATTCTTTGTGTGCATAGGGCTCCTCTCCAGTGTGAGTCCTTTCATGTGTTTGGAAACCTAGAGGAGAACTGAAACTTTTACCCTGCTGATATTCACAGGACTTCTCGCCTGTGTGAGTTCTCTGGTGGGTCTGTAAGGCACTCTAACACATGTAGGCTTTACCACACTGTTTACATTCATAAGGTTTCTCTGTAGTGTAAGTTCTGGCCTGCGTTGGAAAACAACTTTACTACTTCTTTACTACATTTTTACATTCATGGGGTTCTCTCCTGTTTGAGTGATGTGTTGGAAAAGTCTGATGATATCTACAGACTTTCCTATATTGTTTACAGTGATAGAGTTTCTCTTCAGTGTGGGTTCTTTCATGTATATGAAGTAAAGAACTTAAAATTTTCCCATATTCCTTACATTGATAGGTTTTCACTCTACTGTGATTTCTTTCATGTTTTTCAAAACACTGGAGATAACTGAAAGCTCTCCCACATATATTACATGTATATGGTTTCTAATTCTGATACTCATATGGCTTATATTCAGTTTGACATCTAATGTGCATATTATGAGATGAATAAAGACTTTTCCACACACACTGTGTTCCCATGGTTTTACTCCAGGAAGAGTTTTCTTATTCAGAGAAATTTAGAATAACACTGATGTTTTCTTCACATTGACTACCCTCTTTCCCATCACACATTCTCTCTACTATATGACTTCATTCCTAGATTTCTCAGATCTCCCTGAGTCCTTCCTACACAAATCACAATGAGAGAGAAGCTGTGATACAGCCACCAGAGCCACGAAGGGTGGGCAACATGTGATCCTCAGCTCAGTTGGAAAGAGAAGGGAGTAAGTAGTTTTTCAATCTAGTGTCTTCAGAAACAGAATTGTGTCACATAAATTAATTTTTTGAATAACTGAAGCAATAAAATATGCAAGCTTACATTGGAAAGCTTTCTAAATCTCATTACTTCCTTATGAGCCTTCTGAACTAACCAAACCATAATTTGACCTATTATTGTTGAACAGGGTAACAATTATGATTAATTATTGCATTCAGAGACCACTGAGGCTGGCTAGACTATTTCCTCTACAATGAATGTTCCCAAACTGCTATACTTCAGAATATTTCTGCCTTTGTCATCAGCAGCCAGCTGTCTCTTCTTGCTTTTATCAGTGTGTTTGCCTGTAAGGAAGGGCCCCTTACTTCATAGCTTCTGACATCAGATAGACCTAGAAAGACAGTCTATTAAGGGTCATAAGAGAAGGCTCATTTCCATGTCTGAAGCTTCAGATCCACATAGTCAACTTCCAGACACCGTGTTCTTACCCACTATAGCTACATTTTCCTCCTTGACTTCAGTCACCTTCACTGGGTTCATTCACTTCAGTCATTCATGCCAGTGGCAAAACCTAGGAGCCTGTCATATCCAGCAATTAACTACTCCAACTCTGAAATATTCCACTCACATGCCCCTCCCTAACCACATCCTCCTATTACTCCATCACTCCAATGCACCCATTCCTTTACTTCATCAATATCTCTGGTCTTTTTCTCCTCCTCACCCAGCCTAGACATTTTTACCTTATCGTGTTAATCACTCCCAGGCCAATGGCTCGGTTCCTCTGCTCTATCCCTGCAAATCGCTATCCTGGCTCACTCCAACTATATGCCTTCTTTGCTCCTAAAATCAGGCAGCTTTGTCCTATGCTGTCCCAATCAATCCAGGGTCTCCTACCTCAACAGAGCCATACACACTACCCGGAAATAATGGTGGTTATCCTAAGGTCACTCTTCCTCTTCCTGACTTCAGTTATAAGTCAAAACTCCTTGTTTTCTCTCTAAACTCTTCCCACTTTTAGCAGAAAATCTCACCCTCTGTTTCATAGAGATGAAGGAAGCCACCAGACTGGCACTTGCTTATAAGCCCAGAAAATACAGCTGTGCCTAGATATTCCATCATAAGGTCTGTCAAATCCACTGCATCTGTGCCAGGTCAACTGCTTGCTTGGGTGTTTGAAGTAAGCTCCCAATGATCATCATCACTGAAATAAGCAGCAATGATGGTGAGTACATTTCTGGTGCAAAGTATAAAAATAATCAACCTCTCAAAAATAGCCAGCCCCTCTAAAGATCTCTTTACCCTGAAAATGTAGCTTAAGATAGAAATGAGTTTAAAAGGGAAGGACAGAAGAAAGGAAGAGAGGGAGGGAAGAAGGGAGGGAACTGTTTTACCTATAAGCATTTAAGAAGTTTAAATCCAAAGTTTAAATAAAGTTGCCACGCAGCAAAAGAATAATTATAAATCCCAAGGCAAATCATCAATTCCCTGATAATTTTAATAAATTCAAAACCAGAGTCAGTAAGGTAATATTGTTATGATCTTTTTGTCACACTTACCCAAACTGTAATGTGTTGACGGGGCTACACAAGTCCTTTTTTTTGGGGGGGGGGGCTTTTCCCCCCTTCTTATAATATTAATAGCTAACATTGATTGGGGGTTTTTGTGTGTATAATTATACTCCTCACAATGATCCTGTAAGATAAGAATTATCCTTTCTCTCTGTTTATAGCTGAAAAGACAGACTTAGGTATGTTAAGTAATTTGCCCAAGGGGTTTCGGCTGGAAAGTAAAATTAAAACACAGAGCCTGAATATAAACTAATCTATGTGCTTTGGCAGAGTGGTTGTTATCAGAAGTTTCCCAGAAAATGCAAAATCCCAACCCAAGCGTTATTATTTTTTATACTCCAGTGTATGCTTAGAAACAAAACGACAAGGAATCATCAAATATTGATATTATGGCATATTTCCTATCCATTCTTTTCTACTCCATATGTATTAGAAAGCATAATGAGTGAGAAAGACATTTCTATAGTCAGATCATGTAGATTCAAATCTTAGCTCCAGAGCTTTGTTAGCTATGTAACTTTAAAAATTACTTAACTCCTGCCTGGCCAGCATGGCTCAGTGATTGAGCATCAACCTATGAACCAGGAGGTAGAGGTTCTATTGCCAGTCGGGCCACACGCCCAGGGTTGTGGGCTTCATCCCCAGTAGGGAGTATGCAGGAGGCAGCAATCAATGATTATCTCTCATTGATGCTTCTCTCTCTCTCTTCCTTCCTCTCCAAAATCAATTTAAATATATATATTTTTAAAAATTAACTTCTCTAAGCTCAATTTTCTCAACTAAATATAGAAATACTAATGTAATAACCATCACTACCTTAGTTAAGGGTTCTTCCAGCTATTTAGAGCTATGCATTAACAAACCTTAGTAATGGATCTGGCACAAAGTCTCAAAAAAAGTTAGCTGTTATAATGTTAATATTGTTCAAAACATATCAAGGTCCTGCATCTACTGGATTCTAAGCAGACATGGGGTGCCAGGACTGTACAATCAACAGTCCAAAGTTTCCCCTGTCTCATAGATCTTGTGCTCTATCGGGGGAGTAGACAATAAAGAAGAAAACAAACATATAAATGAAACTAGAGGCCCAGTGCAAAAAATCATGTGCGGGTATGGTCCCTAGGTCTAGCCTGTGATCGAGGCCATCTTCCCTGGCTGCCGGTAGCTGGCCCCGCCCCTAGCCGCCACCCAACCCAGTTCCCCCTTCGCCATCCAGCAATGGGAGCCTGATGGCAGGTGGAGGGACCGAGAGGTCAGCCACACACTGTCCCTACCCCTGCCACCAGTGGCCCTCTGTGTGTGGGGCGATCAGCAGGGTGGGGGCCTTGGCCTGACGTCACTCACATCCCCTACCACCCACTCCTGGTCCCTGTTCGCCACTGGCAATCAGAGCCTGCTGGCCAGGGAAAAAGGACCAAGAGGTGGACAGTGCACCTCATAGGGACTGGTTAAGCGGTCATTCCGGTTGTTCTGCTGTTATGGTTGCTGGGCTTTTATTATATAGGATACTTGGAATTTTGGCTAAGCAGGAAATGTACATGTACTTAGAGAAGGGACAGTGGAGAACTACTATAGAAGCAGTAGTTAGGACCATCCCCTCAGCTGTTTGAGAAGGCTCTATGAGAAGAGGGGGGCGGAGGAGGGAGTACAGGGCAGAGGCAAGGTCTGTAGAGGGACTTGGCATATTTGAGGAACTAACAGTGCTCCAACCTGATATAAGCATGGCAAGCTGGAGAGGAGGTGGAGCGGGAGACAAGGCCTGACACCTCTGAGTAAGTAGTGTGGATGTGGGCTAAGTGCAGTGGGAAGCCACTAAGCAAGAGGCTAATGTGATCTGGTTTAGATTTTTAGTTAGGATCACCCTGACTGTAGAGGGGAGAATGGGTTAGAAGAAGGTAAAAGTGGAAGTTAGGAGAGACCAGGTAACAGGTAGAGGCAGTCACCCAGCTAAGAGAATATGGTGGGTAGATTAGGAGGGTGGAGAGAATGGAGGATTTGCGCTATTCTGTAGACTAGGCCACGAGGCCACATGGATGGATTGAATGTGGAGTGAGGAATCAGGAAGAAACAAAGATGATTTTCAGGTGTCTGGCCTGAACACTGAGAGAACAGTAATGACAAGGAGACAAGGCTGGGGAGAGGGGAGGAAGGGGCCAGGAATGAGGAATACTAATTTGGAACTTTAAGAGGAAGACTGAGAGATCAATGTTGGCTATGTGTGAACTTTGAGATCACTGTGAGGCAAGCAAGTAGAGATAACAGGAAGGAGGTAGTTGAAAATGCAAGTCTGGAACCAGAAAAAGGTCCAGGCGGGAGGTGTAACTGAGGGAGTCATCTGTATCCAGAGGGTATTAAATCCTGGGAATAGATGAGATCATTTAGTAAAAGAACATGATCAGAGAAGAGAGGAAAGAGAAGAAATAAATCAGGTTGGTAATCTAACACTGATCGCAGTAATGTTAAAAACACACAGAAAAATTAAAAATAAATTCTTAACACATTACCTTTAGGCTTTTAAAAGAAAAAAAATCATTTTGGATTTTTCCCAAAAGTTTCTGTATATTAGAAACATAAGAAAAAAATTTTTTGTTTTTTATGTTTTTATTGATTTCAGAGAGGAAGGGACAGGAAGCGAGAGAGAGAAACATCAATGATGAGAGGGAATCTTTGATTGGCTGCCTCCTGCACACCCCTCACGGGGGATGGAGCCCGAAATCTGGGCATATCCCCTTGACTGGAATTGAACCCGGGATCCTTGAATCTGCAGACCGATGCTCCATCCACTGAGCCAAACCAGCTAGGGCAGGAAAAAAAATTTTAAATTCTCTGTTTGGATTGTATTCAAAAGGATCCTTTTTCCTTACGAACAAAAGTAAGATTTTTTTTCAAAACTCACTACTTGAAATTCAAGGCTTTAAAAAGCTTACTCTCACACTATGTCCCCTCTGTAAACATTCTACCTTAAGATACAATTTTTCCCATCCTTATAATAAAAATGCAATTTTATGTTTTACTATCAATGTCCTTTCATTCTGAAAGATGAAACTGGTCCTTTCAAATAGTCCAGGAGTCATATCAGAGGTGTAAAATGCTCAAGAGATCAAGAATTTATTTTAAAATGTTAAAAAACAAAAAACTTAAGTGTACTTTCTAGGCCACCCAAAAACTGATAAGCAAGGAGCGGAAAAGGATAGAATTGCCAGGAAAAATATGTAAATATAACAGCTACTCCTCAAATGAAAACACATTAAAGCTATAATTATATCTCTGGGTATTTGTTAACCCCAAAACTCACCATGCTCTTGAGGCTTATACTATCATTAATAACTATCAAATTGAAATCATAGTTGTAAACATAACTGGGATACTTTATATGTTTAAAAGATTTCCAATGTTTCACAAGGGATGATGTATAAGAAGGCAAGTCAGTAACATTTGCCAAAACTTTCCTTCCCTCGTTGTGAAATTAAATCAAGACTGAAATTCTTTTTCACAATCATAAAACTCACTTTGTAAAATGCTTCTGTTCAGATACATAAAGGAGAGGACTAGCCTGACTTGTAAGGGATTGTTATTCCATTTCATGGTGTAGCTATGTAAAAGCTCTAGGAGGCCACCAGAAAGGTCACATGAATTGATGGATAATGAGCATTCATTCACTCATTCATTCAACTAATATTGATTAAGCACCTATAACATGTCAGGTGCTATTCTGGGCCCTGAGTTTACATCAGTGAAAAAAGTCTCACGTTTAAGGGTTAATGAGGGAGACAATAAAATAACAAGTAAATACATACGTATTTGCCAAGTGGTGTAAGTGCTATGAAGATAAATAAGTAAAGTGGGTTGAAGGAGGTCTGGAGAATGAAGTGTATATTACACACAATGATCAGGGAAAGCCTGATGGTTACCTGAGCAGAGACTTGAGGCCAGCACCATTATATCCAGGGAACAGAATTCTAGACAGAGAAACAGCAAGTGCAAAGTCATTGAGCCTAGGGTATGCTTGAAGTTTTTAAGGCATAGCAAAGAGAACCGTCCAGCATGGCTGAAAGTAAAGACAGGGAGATAGGCTGGCAGGCAAGAACTTCAGATTTTACTTTAAAATGAGAAGCTATTGGAGTGCACTAACAGAGGTTCTAACTTTTTTAAAAGATCACAAAGGGAACACAAGTTCTTACTCATAAAAACAAAACAAGTAGTTATCTCTCAATCTATTTATAAGTTTAAAAAGACATACAATAAAACAATCTTATAGTATGGTAGCATTTTTGTAAAGAAATACACATAGGAACAAAAAACTAAAAAGATAAATACTGTGATTTACTATGGTTTGTGGGATTGTGATTTTTTTTCCCCCTAGGTTTGGGTTTTTCTAGTTTTCTGCCTTTAACATGAATTACTTTTGAAAATTTAAATATTATCTTAAGGGTGGGAGCACTCCCACTGTGAGACTGCCTTAGTCTGAAATTTTAATTATGGAAAAAAAATAAATAAATAAAGCATGGGAAACATTTTCTCCAAAAATTACTCGACTTTCTATGCAATATTTGCCTATAATGAAGCACTGCACAAATCAAGCGCTGTTCAATGTATCAAGGTCACAAAACCAACTTGGTTAATATGCTTATCATTACACTAGAGGCTTGGTGCATGAAATACGTGCATGGGAGGGGGGCTGTCCCTCAGCCCAGCCTGCACCCTCTCCAATGTGGGATCCCTCTCACAATCCGGGACTGCTGGCTCCTAACTACTTGCCTGTCTGCCTGCCTGATTGCCCCCTAACTGCTCCCCTGCCAGCCTGACCGCCCCCAACTGCCCTCCCCTGCCAACCTGGTCGCCCCTAACTGCCCTCCCCTGCCAACCTGGTCGCCCCTAACTGCCCTCCCCTGCCAACCTGGTCACCCCTAACTGCCCTCCCCTGCCGGCCATCTGGTGATGATGGGAGGGCATCCGGTGAGGGCATGAGGACCACCTAGGCTTTTGGCTTTTATTAGTATAGACAGTAGCTCTGTCCTCTAAAGCAATTTTAATTACCATCTTTCCAGGGCAGCAATAGAAAGCCCTTTTCATTAATTCCCTAAGACTCTTTGATACTATTTTGCTGCTTCTGGATTTTTCCACTGTAATTTGTCTCTTAGAAACAAATTAAGCCAGAATAAGTTGTTCCAGCTAATGAAGTGTACTTTGGGTTCTTTCCCCGTGATTGAGAATTCTCCAGCAAAATACCAAATTGTTTTAGGACGCATTTTCTCTTAGTTTTGAAATATTGCAATACTAAGTTACTACAAATAACGAGTATCAAGATAACAATGTATAAGAATGTGTATAGCTCTAACCGGTTTGGCTCAGTGGATAGAGTGTCGGCCTGTAGACTGAAGGGTCCCCAGTTGGATTCTGGTCAAGGGCACATTCCCAGTGGGAGGTGTGCAGGAGGCAGCTGATTGATGTTTCTAACTCTCTATCCTTCTCCCTTCCTCTCTGTAAAAAAAAATCAATAAAATATATTTATAAAAAAGAAAAGAATGTGTATAAATGGAAACTACAGGAATCCTTTCTGAAAGCAAGGATATGTGGGGGTCTCATGAGTAAATTGCTATGTGTCTACATAATTTAAAACCGTATATACCCTCCCTATTCATTAACCCCCTCTTCCTCGTCATCTAACAGTTTCTCCCAGGGCACAAGCTCAGGGCAATCACTCCTCAGAAATGCAAACCACTCAATTCAAAATGACTCAGGATCTCAAACACGTCGCACCTGAGCGCCACAGCCCGCCCCACTACTCAATCACTTTCAACAGGCTTCTCCGAATGAACATCCCAAACCGGGAAGGTTTAACTGGCCCCCACCACCGCTCACACGCCACCCGCGGCATCCGGGAATGCGGCGCCCCGGTTTTCTGTTTTCACGAGGCCAAACAAGGGTTCCAGGATTCAGGATCCTACTGTACCCCAATGGGTCGAGTCCGGATTCCTCTGCCTCCCCAGTCGAACTGGCGCTCTTTAGACCAGAGGCAGTGGCCGGGCCTTCCCCGCAGGACACACGAGCCGGCGGGAGTTGCAGCAAGTGGCTCTGAGCCCCCAGCATCTCCGCCTCCCGTGGGTCAGGCCGTCCCGCATTCCCCTCCCTGCTCTGGGGCGCACGTGTCGCCCCCCGGCGCACCCTCGGGCACGCACCCTCGTGCGGGCGGGCGGACATCTGCGGACCCCCACTTCCCCTCCGCACCCCCTTCGTGGCTCCTTTCGCAGCTGTCTGGCCGACCTGAGCTACACTGAACCCTAGGAGCGGTGGCACCCCACGCCCCCAGGACGCCCGAGCCTGAAGCTGGGGGAGGGGGTGATGACAGATGGGCGAAGGGCGGGGCTTCGGGGGGAAGGGGCGGAGCCTCCCAGCATGGAGGTGCTGGCGGCTGACAGTAAGAGTGGGGCAGCAGGCGGGAGGGGTACGCGGGCACTGCGGGCAGGGCCGGGGGGTCAGACGTGGCGGGAAGGAGCTCGCGCAGACACAGGAGGCTGACAGGCAGAGAGACACACAGACACGAGAACTGACAGGCGCGGGGACACACGGGCCGGAGGGCCGGCGGGCCGCGGCAGGCGCTCACCTGGCAGCGGCGGCGGCGGCGGCGCCCGCGGCCGGGCGGCTCTCACCGCGCTCCGGGCCTCTCTCCTGGCGGCCGGCCGGCCGGCGCAGGCCCTGCTGAGGCGGCGGCGACGCCGGAGCCGCAGACTGCTGAGCGGCGGGGACGCAGCTGCACTAACCGACTGCCGGCCGCTCGGCTCGGCTCGGCCGTGCTCGGAGACGCTCGGCTCCGCTCGGTCCCGCTCGGCTCGGCTGGGGGCGTGGCCCGAGGCCCCCCGCCCAGGTCGCCTGTGGCGCCGGTGGGCGGGGCTTCCAGGCGAGCGCGAGCCCCCTGACGTACAGGAGGGCAGACCTCGCCCCGGGCGCATGCGCGGGCGGCGGTCCTGCTCTGCCGCGCGTGGAACTCGAGCGGGTTGGGGAAGAAGGGGACAGGGGCGGATGCTGCGGCCCCAGAGGTTACCGGCTTTTGTATTCCATATCCTGGTCTTTCTGGAGGACCATCTAAGGAAAGGCCACACCAAGCTACACTTTGAAAAGGATGTGGGCAGCGGCCAGAGGCCCTCCCCGCCACCCGGTCCAGGGTTTTCCTGCACGCGTCACCTGGGGAGTCCGTCTTTCCTTTCTCCCACCAACAGGCACGTCACTGCAGGTTTGAAACTCTTCTGTTTCCTAAACAGGACAACTTCTCATAACTGCTTTCCTACCGTTACATTTCCAGGTACTTGACACCTGAAAGCAGCAACCCCCTCATGGAATAATGCTGCCCCCCTTCACAGCTTCTGTTGTGTAATCTGTAACATCTGGGGCGGGAGCGGGTGTGTCCCTGAGTTTTCCTCACAGGCTCCAGGCACCGTGTTTGTCATGGAGCCCAAGTCTACAGCAGATGTGCTCAGGAAGGGGTCCCCACCTTCAGCATCCAGTGATGGATAAACAGCAAGAGCCCCGCAGTCTGACTCACTGGGTGGGAACCCCAGATCTGCATTGTACTAGCGGATGGTAGTTGGGAGAGTGACTCTGGACATGCTACTTAATCTCTCATCCGCAAAGGAGCTATGGAAATATTAGTAACGAAGCCAACAGGAATGGTGGAAAGGATTAAATAACCGCACACGTGACGGTTTTCCAGTGCCTGTTGTTGAATAAATAAGGCTGGCTTTAACTTTTACTCACCATTTTCAGAGCCTGGAAACCAGTCAGCATATACAAGGGTGGGCAAAAGTAGTGAGTATGCGAAAATTTATTTTTGTATTACGTATTTTTCCATGTGAACTGTAAACCTACTCTTGCTTCCCCTCCCCCTGCACACATACAAAGTGCCGAGCAGTATGTCAACCTTGACACGTACAAGGCCACACTGAAAACTGCTCCTCAGCTTGCTCCTTTCACAGCCTTCCCCACCTCGCCTAATGTCAGTTCCGTCCTTCTGGTGGCTCAGGACAAACCATTGGAAGCACCTTTGACTGGTCTCCTGCATCACATGCCGCACGCAATCCAGCAGCAAAGCTTGTCGGTTCTCCCTACAGCACCCTCACCTTCTCTTTCCTGGAATATTGCAATAACCCGCCACCTGCTCTCCCTGAATTCACTCTGCTCTCATGGCGCATGTTCCGAGCAGTCAGAGGATTCTGTTGAAACCTAAGTCAAAACGTATTTCTCCTCTAAAGCCTCCAATGGCTTCCTACCTCACTCAGAGCAAAAACCAAAGTCTTTTTCTCAAGGACCTCCAAGATTCTATGTGACTGCACCCTTCCGCTCCCCAGCACTCTGCGTCTCCATCCAATCCACCCCCTCACTCCATTCCTGCCATACTAGCCTCCTTCCTGCTCCTAGAACATGCAGGTCACTTTCACCTCAGGACCTTTTGCCCTTGGGATTTCTTCCCCCACAAGATAGCAAAAAGGCATGCATCCTTACTCCAAATGTCTACTCAACAGTCATCTCCCCAGCCAGGTTGGTATGGCTGAGCTGGCTGAACGCTGACCCACGCTCCAAGAGCTCACGGGTTCCATTCCTGGTCAGAGCACGTGTCCCAGTTTTGGGCTCAATCCCCAGTAGGGGGCCTGCAGGAGGCAGCCAATAAATGTTTCTCTTTCTTAAATGTTTTCATTTCTCTCCCTCTCCCTTCCTTTCTCTCTGAAATCAATTATATATACTAGAGGCCCAGTGCACAAAAAATTATGCACTGGGGGGTCCCTCAGCCTGGCCTGTGCCCTCTCACAGTCTGAGACCCCTTGGGGGATGGTCCACCTGGGGGAACGGGCCTAAACTGGCAGTCAGACATCCCTCTGGCAGCCTGGGAGCCCTCAGGGGATGTTCACTTGCCAGCAGGGAGCCGGCCTAAACTACAGTCGGACATCCTTAGCGCTGCTGAGGAGGCGGGAGAGGCTCCCACAACCATCACTGTACTGGCAGCCATCAGCCTGGCTTGTGGCTAAGGAGGGTTCCCCCTGTGGGAGTGCACTGACCATCAGGGGGCAGCTCCTGCATCGAGCATCTGCCCCCTGGTGGTCAGTGTGTATCATAGTGACCAGTCATTCCCAGATGTTCTGCTGTTAAGGTCCATTTGCATATTACCTTTTTATTATATAGGATATATATTTTTTTAAATCAACTCCCCAGAAAGACCTCCCAGTCCACTCTACTAAAATACCAAGTCCCAGCCCCCATCACTCTATCTTTCCTCATCCTGCTTTATTTTTCCTCATGGCCCTTATGACCTGAATATCATCTGTAATGTCTCAAGGGCAGGAACTTTGTGTTCTAGCATCTGGAGCATGGCCTGACATGACCTGAATATCATCTGTAATGTCCCAAGGGCACAAACTTTATATTCCAGCATCTGCAACATGGCCTGACATGCTCAAGCACTCAATAAATATTTGTTGAATGAAAGTATATATGGAATGTGTTGTTCCAAAGGACTCCATTTACTCAACCAGCTTTTCTGAGCATGTATTCTGACCCAGGCCGTGTGAGATGCAGAGGTAAGGAAGGCGCTCTCCTGACCACCGAGAGCTCAGTGTTTTGGAGGAGACAGACATGCGAAGAAGTACTTCTGGAAGAAAGTATGTAACACTCTATGGATATGCCCACTGCTTTGGGAAGTAGAGAGAAGGGCATAATTAATACTACATAAGAGAGTGTGGAAAGGCTTCCCAGGGGAGGTGACATTAGGCTGATTCTGAAGAGATGAGGAGGAGGAGACTCCAGGCAGAGGAAACAGCATGCACGTAAAACCAGTGTTGGGAGGTCTGTCACAAGTCTCGTTTACCCAAGGAAGCAAATTATTATTTTTTAAATAATTTAAGAAGATTCCAGGTGGTTCCTATGATGTCACTTGCACTCACTTTCTGATAAGCTTTCTCAAGCGGGAAAGAAACTGTCAGAAGTATATTTGATGCAATAGAGTTACAACCTGAGCTCCATTTTACTGGAGTGAGCTATACCTGTGACTTTTTTATGTCAGAGTCCAGAGGCAAAGAGCATGTATCATTAGATGTTTACTGGCTGCAAGTACCAGTTACCTATCAGGCCAGTTTAAGGAAAATAAAAGGAGAACTTAAAGCTTGGGGTGGGGGCAGGGGGGGCGGTTCTCTCAGGCCAAGGGCAAGAACCCAGCAGGACTTCTGGATGAACTGGAAGCAGAGCAAGGGTTACCAGTAGGACCATCTCTCTGCAAACTTGTTTTGTCTGATTCATGATAATAAAATGGACATATGTCTGCCAGCCACTCCCAAGTAGATGACAATTCCAGAGAGAGACTAAAAATCCCAAATTGTTTCAATTTCCAAATCCCAGAAAAGAGGCTCTCATTGACCCAACTTGAGCCAGGTGCCCCCTCCTAGTTCACCAGGAACCCACCGCTGTGGACCAGGACCACAAAAAAAAAAAAAAAAAGGAATTGTTTGGAGTTGAGGAAGTATCTTAATAGAACTCCCCCATCGAACCATTAATTGCACTTAATGGAAAAACATCTGGGAGACATTTGATTGTGACACAGGAGATGTTTATTGAGTTTCTGATTTCCGCTTAGTAGGGAGGTGTCTATAGGCAGCAATCAAAGCAGGAAGTTGTTCTTTTCCCAACAAAAAGTAGACAGAAACTGGGGTGGTCTCCGGAAGTCCTCTGTAGTGGGTATTCTGATGGCCTCCTGTGGTAGTTGACATTGATGCCAGGCACCAAAGATTTTTGGGTTTGCTTGCGAGACACCTGTTAGGACTGTGCTTCTTTACACGTGGGAGTCAGGAGTGGCCATGTCACTTACTTTTATTATGGTCAATAAAGTATGAGCAGAAGTATATCACTCCTGAATCCACATTTTAGGAGCTAGTGGGCTATTTTTTGTTTTCTCTTTCCCTCAGTAACAGCAAAAGGCAACGCTTGAGATAGTTGTAGTTCCATCAGCCAAGGTCCTGGAGTGAGAACACATGGAATAATGCCCCACAGTGGATATGTAGTATTAGCAAGAAATAAACCTTTGCTGTTATAAAAAAAAAATTTGTGCTTGTTTATCATCACAACAAAACCCAGCCTATCCTGAGACATGTATTTTTCTAACATCCAGTCTATCTCACCCCCAATTGTACAGCAAGACAATTTGAGTGGGATGGACCCTCATCTCCCACATGGGGTGTGGACCCTAAACCAGCTGAAGTAATCTCATGCACCTTGTACTGGCTGCTTCAGGGATAGCCCTCTTACCCTGGCCTACATCTATCAGTACCCAATGTTCACCTCATTGTAATAGTTGCATAAAACCTTCACTGTCTCCCTGGATGTCAGTAATGAAACTATTTGCTGCTGGCAGCTACTTTGTGGCCAGAAAGAGAGTCAGCCTGACGATGACACCAATGCATGGAAAAGGAAAGGGCAGATGAACTGAAGAGAAACAGAATTGGGGTGCTGATCAAGGCTTACCTGAATCTATCTGCCCAATAAAATTACGTAAGTCAATAAATTCCCTTTATCACTGATTCTAATTTGACTTGGATTCTCTATTATACTTGAAACCAAAGCATTCCAACTATGACTATTCACTGCATACTTCTGAGTAGTAGCCAGTGCCATAGACTCACAGGTGGGAAAGAGTCTAAGCTATGAACAATTGGTGGAAGAGAAGCTGAAAACTCTACCTGATGTATATGCCAGCTCCTTATCAAGAATATGACTATCCCAACGCAGGCACAGCCCAGAGAAGGACCAGGAGGAGGCCTGATGTCAGAGCCTGTCTTCTGCCAGCACTCAGCTGGGGTTCTGCTGCCTCTCTGGGCAGTCCAGCCCAGGACTGCTGTCCTAACATAAGGTGGGACCTGGAATAACATCCGATTTTCTAAGCATGCAGTTTCTGCTGGACCAGAGACGAGTATGGATGTTCCTGAGCTCTCCAACCTCAAGGCATTGTCTGTCCCCACCCACCGCTCTCCAATAAATATGTACTATGCATCAGTAGGTACCTGACCCTCTGTTAGGTTCTGGGTATGCAACAGTGAATAAAACCAGAGACCTTCAGGGAGCTTACAGCCTAATAAATATGGCACACATTGGTCAAATAACCATTAATTTTACATGGTGCCGGGTATCATGAGATCTGAGGGAGCAGGGGTGAGGGGTGGGGGTTGGAAACCTTGGAGAATTGAATGCTGGCAAGCCTGCACCACCAGATTTTCAAGTCAAAGGAAAACAATTCTAGGTGGAAACACAGAACTATAGGACAAAATGAAGATCACAGGAAACAGTATATATGTGGATAAATATAAAAACTACTTTAACTTTAAAATAATTACTATTTAAAGCAATAAAACGTATTTTGAGATTTGTAACGTGTAAAAGTAAACAATATGACAGAAGTATCATAGAAGGTAGAAGCAATAAAGAGAATTATACTGTTATGAGGTTCTTACATTGTTGGGAAAATTGTAAAATACTAATTCAAGGTATGCTGCAATAAGTGAGGGTGTATATCATAATCTCTAAAGTAAGCATTAAAAATACAAAAATGGTTTATCTAAAATTCCAGTGGAAAAAAAATTGAAAGCAAGGCTTCAAAGAGATATTTATACACTCATGTCCATAGCAATATTATTCATAATAGCCAAAATGTGGAAGCAGCTCAAATGTCCATCAACAGATGAATGAAAAGCAAAACGTAACATATTCATACAGTGGAATATTATTGAGCCTTTAAAGGAAGAAAGTTCTGACATATACAACATAGATGAACTTTAAAGACATGAAGCTAAATGAATTAAGTCAGTCACACACACAAAATAAGAAATAAGTGAGTCACAAATACAAATACTCTATGGTTCCATTTATATGAATTACAGGCATACCTCAGAGATATTATGGGTTCAATTTCAGACCACCACAATCAAGTGAATATAGCAATGAATTTTTTTTGTTTCCCAATTCATATAAAAGTTATGTTTACACTATCCTGTAGTCTATTAAGTGTGCAATAGCATTACGTCTAAAAAAACCAAATGTATATATCTTAATTTAAAAATACTTTATTGCTAAAAAAAATGCTAACCATTATCTGAGATTTCAATGGGTCAATCTTTTTGCTTGTGGAAGGTCTTACTTTTAATTTGTAAAAGAAAAAAATGCAATATCTGCAAAGCATAATAAAGGATAGTGAAATAAAGCAAGGTATACCTATATCTAAAGTAGTCAAATTCATAGAAACAGAAAATAAAATGGTGATTGCCAGGGGCTGGGATGGGGGGAAGAATGGGAAGTTTTTGTTTAATGGAGACAGAGTTTCAGTTGTGCTAGATGAAAAGTGTTCTGGAGACCAACTGCACTGAAGTGGGAATTACTTAAAGCTAGTCAGCTGTACACTTAAAATGGCTACAATGGCACATTTTGTTATGTGTATTTTTTTATGCTTTTATTGACTTTAGAGAAAGAGAAAGGGAGAGGGGGAGGGAGAGAAACATTAATTGGCTGGTTCCTGCACACTCCTTCCTGGGGACTGAGCCCACGACCTGAGCATGTGCCCCCCACTGGGAATCAAACTGGTGACCTCTGAGTGTACAGGACGACCCTCATCCAACTAAGCCACATTGGCCAGGGTTTATTATGTGTATTTTACAACAGTTTTGTAGAAAAATTAAATGGAGCCCTAGACAGTTTGGCTCAGTGGGTAGAGGACTGAAGGGTCACGGGTTCGATTCCTGGTTAAGGGCAAGCACTTTGGTTGCAGGCTCAATCCCTGCCCCGATTGGGGCATATTTAAGAGGCAACCAATTCAGGTGTCCCTTTCACATCGATGTTTCCCCCTCTCTCTGTCCCTCCCCCTCTCTCCCACTCTCTCTGAAAATCAAAAGAAAAATATCCTCGGGTGACGATCAACAAAACAAAATCAAATGGAGAAGATAAAATGAAACAATAATATATCCAAAAGAAGTGAGAAAAATAGGAACAAACACCAGACAAATATCATAGCAGTAAATGATTTGGAACCATACCTGTAATTATCTAAACTAATAAAAGCGAAATATTAAAATTAACCGTTTCTCCGAGACAGGGTAAGCCATGCCCACCAGCCAATCAGAGCGGCTGTATGCAAATTAGCCCAGCCAACATGGCGGCCGCCACTCACGGACCTGAGTAAACAGCCCTTTCCATTGCGGCAGGAGGGAAAGTGAAGCTGCGGCCTTCAGCTCAGCTCCGATTAAACTGCCTCTAGCGAAACACAGCTTTTTGAAACATTGTAACAATCATAGAATCCTCCGGAGCTGAAGGAAAGAGCAGCT